>JAAAKG020167771.1:0-28015 GCA_010014905.2 Druon quercuslanigerum | reverse complement strand
TCCACTGAGACTCTTCTTGTTAACTATTTTCCGCCATACTTTTCTGTCCTGGCATACTTCTCTAGCTTCTTCCAAAATTAAAAACTTTTTAATTTTAAAGATTCACAATTTAAAATTCTACAATATTTTAAATATACAATTAAAAGCTCTTCAATTTTAAGAAAGTATAAATACAAATGCCTAAATTTAATTAATTAAAAAAATTAAAGGTAAAATTTTATTTTCAAACCTTCCAAACTAAAGAAATTTCGAAAAAAAATTATCAAAATAACAGACTTTTTAATTGTAAATTTAAAAAATATAAAAATTCTTCTGTATTAAAAGATTTACAATAAAAGTTCCGCAATTTTTAAGAGTATCAATATTAAAATATATTAGTATTAATATATTAAAATTTCTGGAACTTTACGAATATAGAATTGTACATTGTTTAAATTTGAAGATTTATATTTTTGATACTTTTTTGGAATAGTATCATTTTTAATATTTAAAATTGAAAATTCTTCGTTTTTAACTATTTTCAATGTAAATTATTAAATTTTAAAGATTTGCGATTCAAAACTTTTTAATTTTTAATATGTATAAACAAAAATTCCTAAATTATAATGATTTTGGAAATAAAAAGACCGGTTTTTTTATCTGAATCTTTTAAATTGAAGAAATTTCAAATAAAAATTGCAGACTTTTTAATTATTAATTTTCAAACCTAAAAACTGTTCTATTTTTAAGTTTTACAATTTTAAAGATTTGCAATTTAAAATTCTTGAATTTCAATGTTCTTATATTTAAAATTCTTTAACCTTAAAGATTTGCAATTAAAAACTTTTTAATTTGAAATATGTATAAAGAAAAATTCTTTAATTATAATGATTTTTGGAAATAAAAAGACAGGTTTTTAACTCGAAATCTTTTTAATTGAAGAAATTCCAAATAAAAATTGCAGGCTTTTTAATTAATTATTTACAAAATTAAAAACTGTTCAATTTTTAAGTTTTACAATTTTGATGATTTACAATTGAAAATTCTTCAATTTCAATGATTTCACATTTCAAATTCTTTAATCTTCAATATTTGCAATTGAAAACTCTTTAATTTTAAATATTCATAAACAAAAATTCTTTAATTATACTCATTTTGGAAATAAAAAGGCAGTGTTTTGAGTCGAAAACTTTTACATTGATGAAATTTAAAATAAAAATTGCAGACTTTTTAATTATTATTTTAAAAAATTAATAACTGTTCAATTTTAAAGTTTTACCGTTTTAAAGATTTACAATTAAAAATTTTTCAATTTTAATGATTTGACATTTAAAATTCTTCAATCTTAAAGATGTGCAAATAAAAATTCTGCAATTGTGACTTAAAACTTTCTTAATTTTTTAATTTACAAATTTTAATACTAAAAAATAAATTATTTTTTATTTTTTATTAAAAATTGAAGACATTTCAATTACAACTCTTTAAAATTGTGCTAATTTAGATTTTAAATCTTTAAAAATTGAAAATATTTTATTTTGAAAATTTACAATCAAAAAGTCTATTATTTTCATCATTCATTTTCGAAGTTTCTTCACTTTGGAATATTGAAAAGTGAAAACTTGACCTTTGATCTTTCAAATTATCAAAATTTAAGGTTTTTTTATTTAAAAATCTATAAAAATGAAGTATTTTAAATTGCAAATAATTAAAATTTAAAACTTTAAAATTAAAAATTTTTAATATTCTAGAACTTTAAATTTTAAAACTTAGAAATTGGCGAGATTTTAATTTTTACAATTTAGAATTTGAAATGATGTAGACTTTTATAATTAAAAAAATTTTAATATTTAACCTTTAAAATTTAACATTTAGAAATTGAAAATCGTTAAAAACAAATAATTTTCAAATTTAAATAATGAAAATTACACAGATTTTAGTCGTAAAACTCAAAGCTTGCATAATTTTTAATAGTAAATTTTCAAAATTAAATACTTTCAAATTACAAAGTTTTAGTATTCAAAGATTTACACTTTTGAATATAAGTCTAAAAAAGTTAATAATTTGCAATTATATTTTTTTAACGTTTAAGAAGTTTTATTTTTAACTTTCCAAAATTGTAGAACCTTGAATTATAAATCCTTCAAATAAATATTTTTATATTTTAAAAATTTAAAATTAAAAGTTACGAAAATTTTAAGTTTTATGGTGAAAAACATTCGAAATTTCTTTAATTTTAAAGATGTACAAATAAAAATTTTGAAATTGTGATT
Source organism: Druon quercuslanigerum (assembly GCA_010014905.2). Taxonomy (NCBI): domain Eukaryota; kingdom Metazoa; phylum Arthropoda; class Insecta; order Hymenoptera; family Cynipidae; genus Druon; species Druon quercuslanigerum. The sequence goes on along the minus strand of JAAAKG020167771.1, from coordinate 25,766 downwards.
TACAACTTTTTTAGAATTTAATTTCCAAATTTTAATACTATAAAATTAATAATTGTCTATTATTGTTATTGAAAATTGAAAATATTTCAATTACAACTCTTTAAATATTGTGGAAATTTAGATTGTAAATCTTTAAAAATTTAAAATATTTTAGTTTAAAATTAAAAAATTTCAGATTAAAATTTTTTAATATTCTAGAACTTTAAATATTTAAACTTAGAAATTGGCGAGATTTTAATTTTGACAATTTAGAACTTGAAATTTTCGATTCGAAAAAAAATCGAAATTTCTTTAATTTTAAAGATGTACAAATAAAAGTTCTGAAAATATGACTTAAAACTTTAAAAATGTTTAAATTTCCATATTTTAACACTAAAAAATGAATAATTTTCAATTATTTTTATTCAAAATTGGAGATATTTCAATTGAAACTCTATAAAATAGCAGAAATTTAGAATTTAAATTTTTAACAATTGAAAATATTTTATTTTGAAAATTCACAATCAAAAAGTCTATTATTTTCATTATTCATTTTCGAAGTTTCTTCATTTTGGAAGATTGAGAAATGAAAACTTGATCTTTGATCTTTCAAATTATCCAAATTTAAGGTTTTTTTATTTATAAATCTGAAAAATTGAAGTATTTTAAATTGCAAATAATTAAAGTTGAAAAATTTGAGATTTAATATTTTCAATATTCTAGAACATTAAATTTTGAAACTTAGAAATTGGCGAGATTTTAATTTTGACAATTTAGAAATTGAAATTTTCGATTCGAAAAAAAATTTGAAAAAAATTCGAAATTTCATTAATTTTAAAGATGTACAAATAAAAATTCTCAAATTCTGACTTAAAACTTTTTTAATTTTTTAATTTTCACATTTTAACACTAAAAAATGAATAATTTCCAATTATTTTTATTCAAAATTGAAGATAGTTCAATTAAAACACTTTAAAATTGCGGAAATTTAATATTTAAATTATTAACAATTAAAAATATTTTTTTTGAAAATTTACAATCAAAAAGTCTATTATTTTTATCATTCATTTTCGAAATTTTTTCAGTTCGAAGATTGAGAAGTATTCTTTAAAATTTAAGAATTAAAAAATAAAAATCTTTAAAAAGAAATGATTTTGAAATTTAAATAATGAAAATGACACAGATTTTAGTCGTAAAACTCAAAGCTTGCATAATTTTTCATAGTAAATTTTCAAAATTAATTACTTTCAAATTACAAAGGTTTAGAATTCAAATATTTACAGTTTTGAAGAGATAAAAATGAAAATTCTTGAATCTGGTAAATAAAGAATAGAAAATTATTTAATTTTTTAAGATTTATAGTTAGAACATTTGTTTTGGAAATTTTAAAAAGTTAATAATTTGCAATTCTGTATTTTCAAAGTTCAAGAATTTTTATTTGTAACTTTCCAAAACTGCAAAAACTTAAATTGTGAATCCTTCAAATAAATATTTTTATATTTTCAAAATTTAAAATACAATTTACGAAAAATTTAAAGAAATTTCTTTAATTTTAAAAATGTAAAATTAAAACATTGTTTAAAAAAATCTACAATTGGGTTATGAATCACTTTTTAAGAGGATGCGTAATTTTGGTATAACCCGTAAAAAACAACATTAAAAGTCAATTTTTTTTCAAACGACGCAGAGTATGAAAAAAAAAATTCATTAACGAAAGTTGTGCACTCAAGTAATAACTATAAATTTTTTATGAATCATATTTCCATGAAACGGTCAGTTTTTGATGATTGTTTTATCGTAAAAAATAACAGTAAAATTGAAAAATACATTTTTTAAAATGACACAAGGTTCGAAGGAAAACTAATAAACGAAATTTGTTCTCATAAAAAGGATCTACAAATTTCTTATTATTCATTTTTAGAGAGAAAGTGTAGATTTTTTTTTTGATAGTAAAAAAAAGGCCTATGAATAAAGAAATTAATTTTTTGGACAAAACGACACAAGAGTCGAAAAAAGATGAATATAAAAAAGTTTTTTAGGCAAAAAAAGTACAAATTTGTTATAAACTTTATTTATATAAAAAAATTATAAATAAGATCACTATTTATTTAACATCATGTTTAATCTAAATTGTATTTACAAATTCTCTTCAAAACTCTTTACGCAGAGATTCGAAATTTTTGTTTAAAGCGTAAAAAATAACTTTGAAAATAAACAATTTAAATTTATGGACAAGCGACACACGTTTCAATAAAATGTTTAATAACAAAATTGTTTTTGAAGAATGTGCATTTTTTTAATTATAAGAACAAGATAGCGAAAATACGTCTGTTTGAATACCAATGCTCTATATAAATTATAATAAAATATGCATTTATTGAAATGATATATATTGTGATATATAAGTGATAAATAAGCAACAAGTATTAATTTAATCATGATAAATAAAATTTGCACTTTATTTTGCAATACCCTCGAAACGCGAACAGTCAGGGCTTGAACAGCTTCCAATTGGAATGCATAATATTGCGCAATATACTTGACCGAGTAATCGCGCATTCAGGCCCTTCTGAGACGAGAGTCGCAACCGCATTGTGGATAAAATTGAGTGCGAAGTACCAGATACATGACGAGAATGTGTTCCTTAAAGTCGAAGGAGTTTTTACGAAAGAGAATTAACAATCACAGCAATTTTCAATTTAAAATGCATCAAATGTTAATATTTTCAATTGAAAACTTCAATATTTAATGTTTATGATAAAAATTGATGCAATTTTGAATGCTTTTTTGGAAATAGGTCAAGGTTAAAGATTTAAAATGAGATTGAAGGTTATTATTCATAATCATCAATTTTTGATGACCTTGCAAATAGATACCGAAGTTGTGAGTTTGACAAAGATTTGTGTAATTGCTGTGTCAGAGTTATGTGCATGTTTCCAATAATCTTATAAAAGAACTCTAAAAATTCGTGCGTACTAAAAGAATTCTTCTTAATCTCTTCCTGCATTGTTAAAATAAGATACAGTAATCTTTTTGTTATTTTAACATTATTCGATATGCGAGATTTAATAAATAAAAAAAGTGCAGATTCATGTTTAAGAAAATCTTAATTCCGAAATCTAATCTAAATCTCTTTTCATAAGTCGTGAGTTTGATAAATTTTCGTACAGCTGCACCGGAGTTCTCTGCATTTTTTCAATAAACTTTAGTTTAAAGTAAAACCACGTACCTGCGCCAAATACATGCGTACGAAATATCGATTTTTTAATCTCTTCCGGCATTAACCATAATTTTCAGTAAGGAATGATAAAGATAGGTGTATAAATGCTGATTTCAATGCAAGAAGTATCAGTTTGAGTTTTAGTGGCAGACAGCAAAATGTCTCCACTTTTTTTTGTTATATTTTTTGCTGCAGTTGTATCAGCCGCACCAAAAAAACATAAACACAAGCATGAAAAGATCTCTGAAATTGTGGTTGAAGAGCCCTGTGCACAACCCTGCGAACTACCCTGTGAACAACCCTGTGAACAACCCTGTGAACAACCCCACCATAAACACCACCATCACCACCACCACCACAAAGGCCACCACCACAAAGACATAGGTATGAAAATTTAATTTAATATTAAAATTATTTGTTTAATGCAAAATATTGATCTTTGTTTTTAATATTTATTAGCAATATTTAAAATTTCCGAAATTATTGAAAATAAGATGGGAGAAACCTTTCTAGGATAGATGATGTAACCCAAAGTGGATAATTAAATAATTACAAAACTAATGGATGAAAAATTATTAATTTAATTTAATTAATAGTGAAGATATTATATGTGCTGAGAAATTAAAATTATAATAAATTATTATCCACTATAGGGAGGTTTCTCTATAGATTATAATGCTCAATTTATTAGTACTCTAATTAATTTACTATTATATTATATTAATTTACTAATTAATTTAATAATTTAACTATAATTTAATAATATTCACGTGCTACGCAAAAATGTAATTTTTTATTTGAGGAAAATACTAATTTTGAATACAAAATAAAAATTGCGAATAACTATTTATTTGTTAAAAGTTTCGAACATCCGAACAAGGAAACAAGTATTTCATTTTTGACGAAATAGAATTTAGAAAATTCGTTTAATTTACAAAATATTTGGAAAAATTCGAGCCTGTTTGGAAGTTTAATTTTTATAAATTTTTGGAAATGTTTAAAAGTTTTAAAATACATTCAATTTATTCAATTAATTCATAGAATTTTTAAAAAAACCTTTTAAATTCCTAAACTACTTTCAAATAGACTCGAATTTTGCATTAAAATCTTAGAGTTTTTTTTCGACATTTTTACAAATATTTTTAAATGCTTTTAAATCTTTTAGACCTAATTATTACAAACAAATAAATATTATTTAAAATTTTTCCAGGCATTATAAGAAAATTTCTTTATTTTTATGAAACCTTTCAAAATTTGTTAAAAGCTTCTTAAGTATTTTTTAAAAATCTTTTAGAATGTATATTTTATTTAATTTTTTTATTATTTTGTCACGTTTAACATTTTTTGAATCTTTTCGTATCTTATAAGTATTTCCTTAATTTACTTCAATTTGTTTTTCAATTTCTTAATTTCGCGAAATTGTAATATTTTGCTTTAAAGTTTTTTAATCTCTTCTTCGAAAATTTAAAAAATCATTTGAAATATTTTGAAACCTTTTTCAATTTTCTTTTAAAAGTTATTTTCATAAAATAAGAAATTATTTGAAATTTTCCTAGGTATTAAAATTTTTTTTTTCATTCTATTGAACTTCACTTGAATTAAATTTCCAAATTCTTGAAAAGCTTTTTTCCGGAATCTACGTTTATTTATTTTTTAAATCTTTGTAAATTCTGAATTATTTTTTTATTGTTTTAAAACTTCTTGATATACCTTAAACTTAGTCAAAAAGTTTGAAATTTGCAAAATTTGAAAATTTTGTTTAAAATCTTTTTTTTTCCTTTTCAAAACTTTGGAAAATAAACTTAAATTTTTTAAAATCTATTTTAATTTTCTTTCGCAATTCTTTAAGAAAATAATTTAAAATTTTCCCATAATTCTTAAGAAAATTTTTTTATTCTCTTAAAACCTTTTAAAAATTTAAAAGAACTTCTGCATTGTCTTACGAAATTTTCAAAAATCTATATTTTATTCTAAATTTTTAAAAATCTTCTTACGTTTATAAATATATATAAACCTTCTTGAAACTTTTCTATATATCTCTTTAATTTAATTTGTGTTGAAATAAATCTAAAAAAAATATTTTTTAATCTTTTCAGAACTTCTAAACTTTTTAAGTATCGTTTTAAATGATTCGAATTGTTACAAAATCTTTTTCAGTATTCTGCAAAATTAAAAAAATATCAATATTTTAAATTTCCTTCGAAAATTTCGAAAATGTTGGAAGTTTTCAGCGATCCTTTTAAATATTCTTTAAAAATGATTTTTTCATATAAAATCCTTGAAAGTTGAAAGCTAGTGATGAATTAATCTTTAATTTTTTGGAATACTCTTAAAAATATTGTAAACGTACTTGTTTTTTTTTATAAATTTTGTTAACTTGCAAAATTAAAAAATGTTATTTAAAATCATTTACTTACAATCTTTTATCTTTCGTTTTATGAATTTTTTATTTTCTTGAAATCCTTTAAAATTCTTAAAGAGCTTTAAATGTGTTTACAAAATTGGTTAATTTCGACATTTTATTTGAAATTGTTAAATCTTTTTATATTTATAATTTCGTCTAATTTCTTTAAAACCTTGGTGACTATCCTATTAAACTTGTTAAGACCTTTTTAACTATTTTCTTAAAAAATTATTTTTTTTAATTATCTTAAATTTTCCTATGAATCTAAAGAATTTTTTTGATTTATTTAAACCCTTTTAAAATTCTACAAAGTATTTTTTTTAAATCCTATTTTTTAATATTTTTTGAAATCTATACAAGTTTTAAATTATTTTTGAATAGTTTCAAAACGTTTAAATATGTGTTAAGCTTACTAGAATTTTTCTACAATTTTCTCTTCAATTTTCTCTTAGAATTTATTTTTAAAAAATAAAAAATATTTGACATTTTCCCAAACTGAGAACATTTTTTTATTCTATTTAAACCTTTAACGATTCTGCACAAGCTTTTAAATTTTATTAAAGGATTCTTCAAAAATCGATATTTTATTATTAATCCTTTTAAAATATTTTCAAGGGCAAAACTAATTTTAAATTCAAAATAAAAATTGGAAATAATTACTTCTTTGTTATTTTTTAAAGTTATGTAAACTTTCTTTTCAAAAAAGAGTCTAAAAATTTTTTTTAGTTTATAAAACATTAGGAAACATAACATATTTGTAATCTTTTTAATACCTGTTAAATTTCTAAATCTTCTTAAAACTTTTCTAAATATTTCTTTAAATCACTCGAATTATTTCTAAAAATGAAGCATCTTCAACAATTTTCAAATTTTCTAAATTTGTTCTTTAAAATCTTACGTAATTTGTTTTAAAATAATTCTAAACAAAATTATTTTTTTCAGAACTTCTGAACCTTCTAAGTATCGTTTTAAATGATTCGAATTGTTACAAAATCATTTTCACTATTCTAAAAAAAAAAAAAATATCTTAATATCTTTTAAACTTCCTTTAAAAATCTGAAAATATTTGAAGTTTTCAGCGATCCTTCTAAATATTCTTTTAAAATGATTTTTTCGTATAAAATCCTTGAAATTTGAAAGCTTTAATAATGATGAAATAATCTTTAATTTTTTGAAATACTCTTAAAAATATCGTAAACTTACTTGTCTTTTTACAAATTTTGTAATCTTGCAAAATTAAAAACTGTTATTTAAAATCTTTTACTTATAAGCTTTTATCTTTCGTTTTAGAATTTTTTATTCTCTTGAAATCCTTTAAAATTCTTATAGAGCTTTAAATGTGTTTAAAAAATTTGTTAATATTTACATTTTATTTGAAATTTTTCAATCTTTTTATATTTATAATTTTGTCTGAATATTTTTAAAACCTTGCTGTATATTCTCTGAAACTTGTTAAGATCTTTTTAAATACTTTCGTTAAAAATTATCCTAAATTTTCCTACGATTCCTAAGATTTTATTTATTTATTTAAACCCTTTTAAAATTCTAAAAAAGATTATATTTTCGAAAATCCAACTTTTTTATATTTTTTGAAATTTATGCAAGTTTGGATTTTTTTTGAATCGTTTGAAAACTTTTAAATATGTCTTAAGCTTACTCGAATTTTTTTTGCAATTTTCTCATCAATTTTCTCTTAGAATTAATTTTTAAAAAAAATTATTTTACATTTTTCCAACCTAAGAACATTTTTTTATTCTATTGAAACCTTTAACGAGTATTTAGAAGCTTGTAAATTTTATTAAACGATCCGAGAACTCGGAAATAAATATTATCAGTTTATTTTTTTAAGTTTTGTAAACTCTTTTTTAAAAAAGAGTCTAGAATTTTTTTTTTAGTTTATAAAACATTAGGAAACATAAAAGATTTGTAATCTTTTTAATACCTGTCAAAATCCTAAATATCTTTTAAATATAAATGAATTTTTAATTAAAATCTCACTCATTTTTATCTCACACGCTTTTAAATGCTTAAAACCTGATTTTTCAAAACAAAAAATTATTTGTTTAGAATCTTTAAGAATTTACATTTTGTTTGCATTTTTTTTTAATTTGTGAATTTTAAAATTATTATTGAATCTTTTCATATTTTCTAAATATCTCATTAATTTTCTCGGATTCGTTTTTTTAATTTTTTAATCTTACTAAGTTTTACCTTCGCTTCAAAATATTCGACGTAAAATTTTTTGTATGTTTTCAAATACTTCATAACCTTCTTAAAACTCTTTTGAAAATCTTTTGAAATGTTTTTCCTAGAAATCTTAAGAAAAATTGTTCAACCTCTTCTAAATCGTTTTATAACTTCTAAATATTTATATTTAACTTAATCAAATTTTATCTCAAATTTAGTAAACTTGCCAAAATACAAAATTTTGTTAAAAAATCTTCTACATTCTTTTTTAAAATTTTCGTAAATTATTAAAAGTTTTTGATTTCTATATCAATTTTCTTTTAGAATTCAGTAAAAAATCATTTCAAATATTCCAATGGATCTGGAAAGCTTTTTTTATTTTTCTGAAATCTCGAAATTGTTTGAAAAGCGAGATCATTTTGTTACGAAAATTTCAAAAGTCTACTTTTAAAATAAAATTTATAAAAGTTTTTTAGTTAGTTATAAATCTTTTTACTGCTTTTTAAAAAATCTGTTGTACTTATTCTTTATTATTTTTTAATATTTGCTTAAATTAAAAAAATCCTGAAAAATTTTCTACATTCTGTTTTAGAAGATTAGTTAAACATTTTAAATGTTTTAAAATCTTTTCCAATTTTTCCTTGAAAAAAATGTTTTAAAATCATTTGAAATTTCCCAGGAATCTTTTTCAATACATTTTGAAATCTTAAAAAATTAAAATTAAGTATTCAAAATAAAACCCGAACCATTTAAAATTTTCCCATAAATTTTCTAAGGAAATGTAATCTCCTCAAACCTTTTAAAATTATTAAAAAGTTTTTATTTAATTTTTCAAAAATAGGATCTGTGTATAATTTAATTTTGTCGTACCTCGTGCAAACATGAAAAAGTTTATGAAATTATAGTGTTCACGCAGTGCACGGTGAGCCTTAACCAACGTTAATTGAAATATCCTTGAAATTAAATGATATTTCATGGGTACTATTTTACGTTCCCATAAAAGTAATTTAAAAAAAAAGGCCAATAAAACATTTTTTTAATTGTAAGCTTTAATGTTGTAATTAATTTATTTTTCAAATTTTGCAAGCATCATTTAATTACAAACTTAGATGAACCCGTGATTAATAAAAATGTTTCAACAACTTTTGCTGTGATGAAAGGTTTTTTCCAAATATACAAAAACTTATTTTAGAATATACAGTTCTTAGTTTAGTACATTTCATAATAATTGTGTTAGTTTTCACTATGTTTATTAAATAAATAAACATGTAAGATACAATGGCATTAAAAAATACAGAGAGTAGTACACGTGACACTTGTTGTACGAGATTTAAATTCCGAATACTTGCAGGCATTTTTGATGACTCGGCCAAAACAGACCTTTTCTGAATGTATCAGCAGCTTAGCTCGTTCAAAGACCTCGCGCACGTAGTGGTGTCGTAAAGATGATTGGTGCGTGCTCTATACACCGGCTTACGCATTAATTTCTGTGCATCGTGCTTGTTACAATAAACTAGATCAATGAGCTTTTCCAGGATTACGGTTGTACTGACTCAGTGCACTTACTGCATATAGCATATCAGGTCTTGATAATATTGCTAGGCACATCAGTGATCTAATCAAAGATTGATAAGAAACTTGTTTCATTCATTCAGATTCCTTTTATGTAGTGAAATGTATTTCTTCTGACACATGAAGATTGATTTCGAAATTGGATCCAGTTGGAATTTTATTGCGAGGCAGTAGTGTAATTTTCCCAAATCTATCATCTCAAGCTCTTTAGCTAGAGATTCTTTCAGCTTCGCAAAAGTATTAACGGAATCAGCTGGGACTATTGAACTTATATAGACGATTGCAATTAGAAAAAGTATCTTTTGTATTTTGTATGCAAACACAGTTATTCGTGTTCAGATGCTTCAGGCCAAAACCTTGCAGTGGCTGATCCAGCTTTTTTAACTTCTGTCTACCTGATTGCTTTAGACCATAGATAGATTTCTTAAAGAATACGCGAGGTTTTCGTTTCTTTCTTTCACAAACCAGCAGTTTGTTCTCTTAAGATTAAATCTCAGTCTTTGTTTATGTGTGTTATGACTAAATCGAATTTGTACAAGATGAGATCCAGTTCGCCTGAAAGGGCTATGACCAGTCGAATGAACCTCTGTTTTGCAACAGCAGCTAACACTTCTTCAAAATCGATTCCAGGCTGTTGACTAAAACCTTTAGCCAACAAGTAGGCCTTGTACAGTCTGTTACATAAGAGCATAGTCACTGTTGTGAGAAAATAAAAATACCCAATACAAAAATTCTTTCAAATATCGTTTTAATGAGTCGAAAACTTTCATACCAATACACAAGTAGCAGGTCCAATCACCTTCAACGTCAATAATAGCTTGGCATCTTCGAGGCATACTTTAGACGAGATTTTTCGCGTATTCTTCTGAATACGACCTCCAAATTTTGTGAGTTCGGCGAACAAGCTGCTTCAAGTTGCAGGGTCGGTTCTTCGCAAGCTTCATCTTGATTTGAGCCCAAACGTTTTTAATTGGATTGGCATCGGGCGCCTGAAAGTCACGACACCATTTTGCTCTTTCCACAAGCGACAGGCCTTGCTTTGATGTTTCGGGTCATTGTCCTCCTGGAGAATTTTGAAAAAATGCTGATATTAAAATGAAAACAATAGTCAGCTGATTCACGTTTACGAAGCATGAAGGACAGTACTGCCCTCTGTGTGAGAAAAAAAATCACTTTATTCTACGTCACCGATCGCAAGTAATCATGACCACACTCTTATGAAACAGACTGTAATGCTCATTTTTGTAGATAGATCAGTTAAGCTCCTGGTTTTATTCTTGGTGAAGGCATTGAATTCAGCTTTCATAGCCTTTTCCCATTGTTTTACATATGTACCGACTAAAGCATCCTGAACTCAAGGATTTGATGGATCTTCGTTTAATAAAATTGCTCTCTTAACTTTTCTTCCTCAAACATGTAGAATTATTTTCTTGGCCTTCTCTTATGACCTGTTTCTAGAATCTTAAGCCGTCCTGGCCACTTCTGAGTGGATATTGGATTTCTGTCGCAACATCAGATGGTGCCAGTAGATCTGGAAACTCAGCTTCTGCGGCCGTTGAATGTTTCCTTGAATCGAACATCTTGGCTGACTATTATCTTTTTTATTTCTGGATGCCAAAGACGACATGCTTTGCACTCAGTGGACTATCCAATGTAAATGCAAGATTTGCACATATATGCACAACAAATAACATCAAAACTCTAGAAGATTGAAGATGTTGATTTTTGCTTGAACTTGCCTTTTTCAAAAATCTTTTTAAGTGCAAAAACTTTGTATCGAAAAGTTTTTAAATGAGAAGCACCTGGTTTTCTTTCACATCAGATTTCGAAGGATATTTGATTTACTAAGATCTTCATGGGACATAGGTTCCGAAGATAGGCTGCAGTAGCTACTGCTTCTGCCCAAAAAGTTTCTGGCAGAGTAGCCTTCAACGGTGCACATCTAACCATCGCAACGAGCATGAGTTTCATTATCGGTCTAGGCTAGCTGTAAAATTAGAACCACAATACTAATGGCCGTTGTCTATATACAAAGTTTTTATTCTTGGTTACGTACGAGTTACAGCAAGTGCCTTAGAATTTGTTGAAGGTTGTTTTTAGCTCATGTTTTGTTTTTATAAAATAAACCTCAACCCAGTTTGACTTGTCAATGAATGTTACAATTTTCGGTATCTCAGCTGTTTTAAAGAAGCATAATTACCTTTTATTTAGCTGGAAAAACGTCTTTCTTTTTGTTCATAATTGAAGCACCGATTTGTCTGCAATGATAATACTTTTATCAATGGATAGTCTGACTCTTTGATTGGTGTAAAACCTGAAAAATAAGTGTCGTCGTAACACACATGCGAAGTTACACCACTAATTATGCACTAACCAAAAGTGCATTCGAAATCTGTTGTCCTCGATTTGGAATCAGTTTATTGCCTTGGCCTAACGTTGTTTTGATTTTCTTTGCTTCCTCCTTTGTGTGGATTACTTTGAATTTTTCAAAGTTTTGTGTAGCAAGCACCTTGTAAATCCTGCTCGGGTTCTTTTCCCATTCGAGCATTGTACTTTTCGAGTAATTAAATTTTTAAAGCTGCAGGTGCTAGCAGCTCGTCTCGAGTTTTTATTTCGCAACGACAATTATCTTAGCTATTCGGCATACTGTAAAACATTAAAATCGTTAAAAGATCTTCTAAGATTTAAGTATCAATTTACCCGAGTTTATCAACTGTATTAAAGAAAATCCTCTGGTGCTAATTTTATGTACAGCAGTTTCTTATATAACAAAGCTCGGAAGGATTCATGGCGAAAATAATGTCAGCTTTTACTTTACGGTCCTTTTGATCCCAGGATGCTTCTACTGCTACATTTGGGTCTGTTTCTTCAAGTCTAAGTTTCCTTCCACTCACATAATCTCAATGATAATTTTTGATTAGGGCGGCTTCTATCTGAAGTCTTAATTTGTCATAGTTCTCTTTTCCTACTTTATTTATTTCTATTTGTCTGAGATCACATGAATTTCACGATTCGAGGTAACACTAGCTCTGTGTAACCCTACTGGGCCCATAACCTGTTAGCCTCAACTGTGTTCATTAAAGAAATTAATATCCAAGATACAATTTCATTATCAAGCTACTGCGCTTGCCTTAGGGTCGTGCGCTGTTCGATCGCAGTTGGCGCGGAATTCAAAATACGTATTAATTAATTTTCAATTTTGAAAAAATCATTCTTACGATTATAAAATTTTTTTAGGCAAAATATGCTCAAGGCAGGTTTAACGTTTATGAATTTATTTAACTAAAATTAATGTACATAGCATATTAAATTCAATACAAAGCACTTTAAATCGTAAGATTTCAAGCCAAAATGTATTTAATTTTCATCGAAATAATTAAATTTTTAACCAAAAAAGATGTTCTACCCAAACAGATGAATTTTCAACGCAAAAAGACGAATTCAGAGAAAAATAATAATTTTTAACAACACAGTTTTATCAATAACCAAATGATTCAATATTCAATGAACAGTGAAATTTTTAAGCCAAAAAGACGAATTTTTTTGATGAAATTTGAGTTTTTAATTAAAAAAAGTTATTTTTGAAACGAAACAAATCAATTTTCAATCAAGTATGATGACTTTTCTATCACAGAAGATAAATTTTAATCCAAAAGCATTAATTTTTGAGAACATAGTTGAAATTTTGACTAAAAATGATGACTAGAAAATAGTTAAATTTTCAAAATATAATTCAATTTTCAACAAAATAGTCGACCTTCTAACCAAATAGTTTAATTTTCAGCATTCCTTAGATGCATTTTCACTTAAATGGTCGAATTTTCAAAAAAAGATTTATTCAGGTATTTTAATTGTAAAGATAAAAAGACCGGATAAGATAATTTTGTAACAAAAAACATTATTTTTAATTAGGACAGATGAGTTTTTAACAAGATAGTGGAATTCTTAACAAAAAATTTAAACTTTCATTAAAAAAAAAATAATTTTCTTCTTCTTCTAATTTAACAAGATAGTGGAATTCTTAACAAAAAATTTAAACTTTCATTAAAAAAAAAATAATTTTCTTCCCAAAAAGACGACTTTTCAGCCAAATACATGAATTTCCTAACAGATAGTTTAATTTTCAACTTATACAATTTACAGAATAAAATCTCAACTGAAAATGGAATATTTAAATTTCCAGATAAAAACTCTATTACAAACATTAACTTTAAACAAAACAAAAAACATATCTTCTAAAAAATTGTTAAATTTTCAACCGAAGAGATCATTTTTTCTCCAGAATGATAAATTTTCATTAAAAAAAGACGATTTCCCAATTTATCCAATATACAGGATCAAGATTTAATAAAAAATGAAATGGAGATTGCAAAAAAATTTAACAAATAAAAGAGTTCTCAATAAAGCTGTTAAATTTACAACAAATTTATTAAATTTAGAGCCAAAAAGACGACTTTTCGATAAAAACAAGTTGAATTTTCAGCCCAAATATATGATTTTTTTATCCAAAAAATTTAAGTTTTAATTTAATAGTTTAATTTCTGTCAAAATTGTTGAATTTTCAAGCCAAAAAGATGAATTTTCTACAAAGCAGTCGAATTTTTAACATAAATGTTCATTTAGTAGAAAATATTTGAATTCTCAACTATAATTATGAATCCATCATAAAAGAAATAACCTTTTTCAAAGTAGTTCAATTATAATGAAAGACAAATTTGTAACAAAATGCATTAATTTTCAATCAAAAAGTTGAACCTTTAACTAAAAAAGCTTTATTTGTAACTTCGAAAAATTTATTTCCAACAAAACATGAAACGATTTTTTATTTAAATAGTTAAATTTTTTAATAAAGGGTTGAATCGTAAACTAAAAAAATGAACTTTTGCCAAATTAGTCAAATTTTTAACAAACTAATTACATTTTCAACAGTAGAATAGAATTTTTAACCATACGAGATGAATCACGAACAAAAAATATTATAGTAGCCGTTTCAATAACAAAAGTAAACTGCTATCCAAAAATATAATTACATTTTCTTATTGGACTTAAGTTCTAAATGTTGCCCCCCCCCCCCTTATTAAAAAAATTCATTTACCCCCACCCCTGAAATTGCTAACAGTTTATGGAAAGTACCGAATGGTACAAAAAGGTAATTAAAAGTCGAAATATTATTCGATTTATATGAAATTTATTTTGCAAATACTTTTTCTGTTGCTGATTCCAAATCTGCTCTCAAAATTTACAAATTTACAATGGCAGGCCCAACATGACAGCTAACACATTTTTATATGAATACAATGTTACGAAATCCATTTAAGCCGCTATGTGTAGGTTGCTGGAAGTTTGAAAAAAAAATTGAAAAAAATCCTATAAGAGCATGAAATTTATTTTATAATATTTTTTCGAATTTTTGATTTCGAACCTGTTATTCAGTTGCATCGAGTGAAAGTTGAGTCAGTACTGACAAAATACTAATTAGGTAGGGAAATAAACAATACACAAACATTTATTTAAATTTACTCTTTGAACGTTTCCTATATATTAAAATTAATTTTTTTTAATTTTGAGCATCTTGAGGTTCTATCTCAGCGATTAAAGCAACAAGGTTCTATCTTTATCAAAATTCAAAAAGGTACTATCTCGTCGGCTAATTCAAAAAGGTTATATTTCGGTGACCAATGCAAAAAGGTTCTATCTCAGCGTTCCGTGCAACAAGGTTCTATCTGAGCCGTCGGAATAATAATATTAATTGCTGCTTTGATCGCTGAGATAGAAGCTTATTGTTAGCGTCCGGCGATATGTGTAGCCTCAAAAAATGCTCAAAATTAAAAAAAATTAATTTTAATATGTAGAAAATGTTCAAAGAGTAAATTTAAATAAATTTTTGTTTAATGTTTATTTGCGTACCTAATTAGTATTTTGTCATAACTGACTTAACTTTCGCTCGATGCAACTGAACAAGAGGTTCGAAATCAAGAAGTCGAAAAACTATTATTAAATAAATGTCATGCTCTTATAGGATTTTTTCAATTTGATTAACGGCCAATGCAAAAAGGTTCTATCTCGGCGCCGGATGCAAGAAGGTTCTATCTCAGCGTTCCGGGCAACAATGTTTTTATTATTATTATTCCGATGGTTCAGATAGAACCTTGTTGCACGTAACGCTGAGATAGAACCTTTTTGCATTGACCGTTGAGATAGAACCTTTTTGCATTGGCCGACGAAATAGAACCTTTTTGAATTGGCCGACGAGATAGTACCTTTTTGAATTTTGATAAAGATAGAACTTTGTTGCTTTGATCGCTGAGATAGAACCTTATTGTTAGCGGCCGTCGATATATATTTATCATTATATTACACCATATTATAAAAGCTCACAAGAATCGTGTTTATTTGGGATTTATTATATTCCTTTCTGTAGTTTGAAGCGCTGATTCGGATAATAATTTTCTTATTTTTTAGTAACAATATGTTCGAAGATATTAAAGATTAAATGTTGAATATACCAAATAAAAAAATTAAAAATCATATTGCACACGTGCAGAAATGTTAGAAATGAAAATTTTTACTTGCAAGTTCGTATTGTAAAGATAAAAGATACCGATGATTGCCGAATGATTTTAAAGTTAACACTTGAGAAAATCCAACTTTATATTATTTTAAATTATATTTAATAATTGTTAAAGGTTAATAAATTTACAAAAAGAAATATTAGCTAAATACAATATTAAATATCTAAATAGGGAAATGCTAACGCAAAAACCTTACATAGCAATCAGTTCATTAATTCTTTTACAACAAGCCTGGCTACTAAATGTATTTTTTTATCGAAAGCTGATTAAATGAGACGTATTTTTAGCCGCTAAACCTTAGTAAAACAATTATTAATTTTATATGTTTATTTTGTTTGTCTACTGGTCTGTATTAATATTATTAAAATATTGATCAATCGTAAGATTGTGTGAAAAATGTCTCTATCTCCGCTGGGAGATAATTAATAATTAAGATCTAAAATTATTAATAAATATTCCCGGGCCAACAAACCTAAGATTAACAAACCTAAGATCCACATAATAAAAAAAGTTAATAATATTGATAAATATGAAATTTCTAATACTTGAATCGCTTAAAGGAAATAATACACTACAATTATGTATAAAAATTTGGTAATTATTTTTTACTGGTGTTAACACGGCACCTCCTAAAGTTTTTAAACATTATTTTTGCAGTTTCATGTACTTTAGATACTTGTTAATAGATTGGCATTAATAGTTTATGAAAAAAGTAAAACTTATTTTTTGACTTTTTATCACCTTTTGGTTCCATCCGGCCTCTTTTTTTAGAACTAAATCACTGGAACAATGTGCCCAATATTATTGAAATATTGAGTAATATCATCTATTTTTAGATAGGAATAATAAATTTCATAATTTTTTAATTAAAAATTTTTCAATTTCGACAATAGTTGAAACTATCGACTCACCACCGATATCAATATCATTCTGTGGATCTTTTGGACGCCCTGGTGGTTGCGCATCACCGTGTCCTGTCACATGCAAAAATCGTTTCACACCGCCAGTATGTACTAAGGTAAGCAGATTTTAAAAAGTTTCTAAATTTCAAATGTCAAATTATTTACAAAAAATAATAAAGAATCACCTAATATAGAACTAAAAATTACAAATCTCGCCTGGGGCGCGCGCGCACCTGTTGGATTTCGCGCTTCGTGCTCGATAATGTGTTTACCTTGCGCTACGCGCTGGGTCATTGTACATCCTCAACATTTTTGCATAGGACTTTAAGATTAAAGATCAAGCCATGGATAACTGAAATTTAGTGATTGTGAATTCTCTTTTGTTAAAGCTCTTTTGGCTTTAACGAACCAATTCTCATCGCGTGTCTTGTAAGATAAATCGACTAAAAGCAAATTTTTGAATCTAATTTTAAAACAATTTTGTTATAAAATATTGTATTGTACGTTGTGTGTTTTTTAAAAATTAATTTGTTTATTTGTAATGATTTATTCTCTTCGTAGCTTGTTTTGAAAAGTCAAAAATGGCATTTCCCACAACAACTGTACGCGATATGAAAGTAGATGAAGAAAATAAGGAGCATTATTTTTTATACAAAAAAGATGTGCAAATTTTGTTTATAAGTTACATATTTTTCGTCCTAATCGCAAAAAATTGTATCAAAAATAAGAAATTAAATTTTTCAGCAAAACTATGCAAGACACGAAAAACTTTTTTAAAAAAATTGTTTAAAAATGTGTTGTTAATTTTCAAATAGGGCGTGTAGTTTTTGTTTGAATCTTAAAAATGCATTCTCAAACCCGCGCGCGCAGAGCTCAAAACCGCGCGCGCAGTGCGCAATGTGATTCTGCCCGCGCAGGGGAAAAATTTGTAAAATTAATTAAATAAAAAAATCTTAATATATTTTAAAATTACTTGAAAAATATTCATTTCACAAATATGTTTTCCGTAAGATTTCCCGTTTTCTTTTCATAAATCTTTATCAAATATTCCTTAAGCGAAAAAAATTCAGTAAATTCAGTATGAATTTCACAATTTTTGCCACTTAAAAACAGTTCACAAAAATTGGCAGATATTTTTTTCTCATTAACGAAATATGACTCGCCGCGTTTGTAATTATCTGACACTGTACGTTCAATATTTTTTTAACATTAAAAAACATAAAACAATACATTTTCAAGGTATTTCCACATGAACTTATAAAATTTTATTTGAATATTGGAATTTGAATGAAATTTTACATAAGGGATCAATTGGCCGCATTTTCTGGACATATTTTTAACATCAAAGTTTTAAATTATTTTGTTTGTTATTAAAATTTTATTTCTAATGTTAAAGAATTTTATTAAATTTTTAAGATTTTTGCTCATCGTGAATAGCGACTGAAAAGCCTTTTGTGGTTCAAAATTCAACTACTTAGTTTAAAGTGGAACCACTTTTTTAAAAAGTAATTTCTTTTGTTAATAATTAATCGTTTCAGATCAAAAATCTTTTTTTTTGTTCAAAATTTAACTTTTATTTTTAACTAATCCATATTTTTTAGAAAATATATGTATTTTGTTAAGAAATAATATTTTTTGTTAGTAAATTAATTTTTCAAACTGAGAATTGAATTATTTGGTGTTTACTTGAATGGAAATCTTCTTTAGTTGAAAATTTAATCAATTGTTTGAAAATATTTCTGTATTTTGTTAAAACTTTATCTTTTGTTTACAATATTAATATTTTTGTTGGCAAATTTACCTTTTCGTTTGAAAATTCAATTATTAGGTTGACAACTCTATTAAAAATTAAAATATTTGGTGCTTATATTTATATTTGTATTTTGTTGAAAGTGATTTTTCTTATTATGATGGACAATTAATCTTTTTAGTTCAAAATCAGTTTTTTTGGTCTTTTTTGGTAGAAAATTCATCTTCTCTAAGTATTAGTAACTCCTGTATTTGATCAAAAATAATTCTTTTTTATGGTAGACAATTGAGCTTTTTCTTAAATTAATTTATTTGGTTGAAATTTTTTTTTTCTCTTACAAATTAATTTTTTTTGATTAAGTTTTTTTAGAAGAAAATTAAAAAGTAAATTTGAGCAATATTTCGTTGAAAAATTATTTTATTTGCTTGAAACCATTCCCCCTACTGAAAGTTAAACTATTTTCAGTTATTTTCAGTTAAAAATTCATCTATTTTCTTGTCAGTTGGTCTTTTCTTTGGTAGCAAATTCATCATCTTGGATCAAAATTTAACTATTAGGTTAAAAATTCTGCTAAAAAATTAAATATTTTTCGGAAAATTCATATATTTTGATAAAAAATTTTTTTGGATAGAAAATTAATATTTTTGCTTGAAATTGAAATATTACATTTTTCAACGATTTTTTTTAGATATTTTATCTTTTGTTTGCAAATTCATCTGTTTGCTTAAAAATTTTTTTTTTGGATGTATTCTTTGCCTCTGTCCTTCAACTGAAACTCAATTCCCAATTATGTGTGTCAATTTAGTAACATATTCCATGATTCAAGTTTTTCAAAATATGCAGTCGGCAATATACTCATATACTCATATAAATATACTTAATTTTTTATTTCAGCCACAATGCGCGACTGGATGTACATGTGATCCTGGATATATAATACATGATGACTGCAATAGAGGTATGAAAATTTGTTTGACATACAAAATACTTGCTTAAATGCAGATTATTTAGCTTGCTTTAATAATGTTTATTAGAAATATTTTTAAATGTTTAAAAATAATGCCACCATTTGTAGGCCCACCATTCGTAGGTCCTCCAATCGTAGGTCCACCAATCGGATTTCCACCATTCGGAGGTCAAATATACGGAGGTCCACCACACGTAGGTCCACCATGCGAAGTTCTACCTTTCGTAGGCCCACCATGCGAAGGTCCACCTATCGTAAGTCCACCATGCGAAGGTCCACCTATCGTGGTTCCACCATGTGAAGGTCCACCATGTCCGATGAGATGCAATGATGTAAGTAGATGTTGAAAAGGTTCTAAATTGATAATAATAAAGTCGCACTAAACTGAGTTCCAGAAAATAAACCAAAAATGTTAAAATATTGAAAAAGTTGATGTCTAGCAAGTAGAAATTATAAAGGAATGATTTATTTATTTATTTAACGTAGTCATTCAAAATTTTAAAATTTTCCGGAATTTTAAAGCACTTTCAGAAATTTTAAGACATTTAAAAGAATTTTCAGGATTCAAAAGTATTTTAAAGGGGTTTCAAATATGTCAACTAATTTTAGAAGAATTTATGTTTTCAAGAGATCTAAAAATATTTCTACGAATAAAAAAATTTCCAGCTGTTTTAAAAAATTTGGTGGGCTTTCTGAAGATTTCAGGATATTTCTTGTGCATTTTGGAAAAGAAATTAAAGTTGAAGACTAAAATTGTTCAAGGAATTTCACAATATTAATGGATTAAAAAAATTTATAAGGATTTAAAGGTTTTTTAAAGAGCAGTTTAATTAATAGGTTTCATTTAATTTAAATTTTAAACAACTTCAAGAGATTTGAAAAAATTTTATTTTAAAAGGGATTAAAAATATTTTTTTACGGATTTTAAGTAATTTTCAAACATTTCAAAGGATCATAAAAGACTTTTACATTTTTCAAGGACAATTTATGATTTTTAAGTTGATTTTTACGTTTCCAAAGATTTCAAGGAATATCTAGAAAATTTTGAAACGCTTTAAAGGTATTTGAGGGAATTTCAAAATATTTAAAGAATTTTATTTCATCTCCATTTCAAACGAGGTCAAATAAAGATTAAATCAAGGAAAAATTTCAAAAATGATACAGAACATGATTTTTTTTTGTTTGATTTTTTTAACACGTTTAAGCAACACAAAGCTGGGATGAATTTGGAACTAACGAACTTGATCACCTTGACCTTGAGGCCAACTTAGAAGGTCATTCGTAGATCAAAGTGTGAAGTTTGTTAGGTTGGAGCTTGTGGGTTCGTGGGTTTGGTTTCGGGTGTATTAGTTCAAGAAAACATGCACTTTGACCTTCGAATGACGTTCCAAGCATGCCTCAAGGTCAAGGTTCTCAAAGTCATTAGTCCCTAATTCACCCCAGCTTCGTATAAAACAAAAAAATTTTGTTTTGCATAATTTTTGAAATTTGACTTTGATTTAACCTTTATTTGACATTGCGAAAATTGACTCTAACTATCATTTCGTACGCAAAAATTTCCCCTCTTTTAGAATCTAGTGTCAAAAATAGAGGTTTCTATTTAAAAAATCAATGTGACCTTCAAATAACAATTAAAATTGATATTAAGGTCAAAACCGATTTTGCCCCTATTGTCCTGAGCAAAAGATGCAAAAGATGGCCCCCATTGTCCTGAGCAACATTTGTCTGAATAATTTCTTTTTATACCGCTTATTTCCGGAGATTTTGGGATGGATAGATTAAAATTGCCCACCCTGTATAACTTAAAGAAACCTGAAATCGTCGCAAAAAGTTTATTCAGTAACAATTTACAAGATACAAAACTGGCTAATTAAGAAATGTGGAAAATTTTCTGCAATCATATTTCATTGCGGGTATCATATTATAGTCCCGGTATCATATTTCAATCTTAGTATCATATTTCACTCCTGGTATCATATTTCACTTAAAAAATTAAGTTTTCGGTCACCCTGTTAATAATTAAATTATCAAACCCTAGTTACTTTGCTTCTTTGCTTCATCTAATAGTATTGGAATAATAGAATTTAAAAAATAAATCATTTCTTATATAATTACATGACAATTTTTTTCGACAGGATTGTGTGGAAGGATGTGCATGTGATTCTGGGTATATAATAGAAGATCATAGCGGTATATGCGTTCCACCCAGCGACTGCAGACATCGTGTAGTACCCCCTCCAATTGTAATTCCGCCACCAAGCTGTGGGCAGAATGTAGAATATACTCAATGCGCATCGCAGTGTGGTCCCGTAAGTATATGTTAAAAAGTTTCTACATTTTAAATAACAAAGAATTAACAAAAAATAATGGACATCTGATATAATTTTTTTTGATTTTAACAGGTATTTACGGAAGGATGTACATGTAATCCTGGATATGTAATAGAAGATCATTGCGGCGTATGCGCTACACCCATCGAATGCCCACATTATGAAATCCCCCACAGATTTATAGGTATGAAGATTTTGTCGGGTTAAAAATTACGTGCTTGAATGCAGAATATTTAACTTTGTTGATAAAATTGATCAGACAAATTTTAAATTATCGAATTTAATCTAAAAAATGAAGAATATCTAATTTAGTGATTATTTAATTTAATTTCTTGAAATTTTTTCAAAACTGTTCCAGTATCCGAACCATCGCATCATCATCATAAACACCATCATCATAAACACCATCATCATCATAAGTGTAATGATCGCAAGAAGTGATCCCTTCAACCCGCTAGTTTATCCTGCCGTAAGTAGATTTTGAAAATATTATAAATTTTAAACAAAAAAGGATTAACAAAAAACGAAGGAAAAACATCTACAATGAAAGATTTTTATATAATTTTGAATAGCGAGTTTTTGAAAAACTTAAAAAAATAAAATAAGTTTCTCCTTTTCCTCAATTTTTAGGCCAAATCCGAAAAGAATTAATAGAAAACGATAGGAAACTCCAAATATTGTTTGTTGAATTTAAATTCTTTTTGGGTGAAAAGTCTACTATTTGGTAGAAAATTGAACTGTTTTGTTAAAAATTAATTTTTTCAAGAGAAAATTTAATCAGAGACGTAACGAAAATCAAAAACGAATATGTTTATTACAATAATGGTTTCGTGTGCATATTAACTAAGCTGCTCTTTGTAAAAGACAGAACCTATCCTCTGCAATGCTCTGTTTATTCCAAACTTATTGTCCTGCAAGAAATTTTCTTTAAAATAAACATTTGTCAATCTGTGATCATTACTTGAACATCCCGTAATCTTCTGATCATTAGCAGAACAACCTCTCGATCTGATTATAAAAGTGTATGATCCAGGTGTGTCAAACGAATTTTCTTCGAAGAAATTTGACATTAAAAAAGTATTTCTAACTCTCTGATCGTTATCAGAACAGCCCCTCGATCTGATGATAATAGTGTATGATCTAGGTGTCTTAAAAGAATTATTCTCGTCGAAATTCGGTTACAAATAAATCCCATTTTCTGATAATTATCAGAACAGTAACTCGACCTTATGTTAAAAGTGGATGATCCAGGTGTGTCAAAATAATTTCCACTAGGAACTTTGGCTTTAAGTGCCATTCCCTGATCATCACCAGAACAACCACTTCACCTAATGTCACGAGTGGATGATCGAGGTGTGTCAAAATAATTTTCTTCGAGGAAATTTGGTTTCAAATAAGTGGAATCTCTGATCATGACCAGATTAGCCCCTATATCTGATGATAAGAGTGGATGATACAGATGCGCCAAAAGAATTTTTCTTCCAGTGAGTTTGCTTTCAAATAAGTATTTCCAAATCTCTGATCCTTATCAGAACAGCCCCTCGATCTGATGATAAGATTGGATGATCCAAGTGTATCGAAAGAATTCTCCTAGCCGAAATTCGGTTTCAAATAAGCGTCATTTTCTGATAATTATCAGAACAGCACCTCGACCTTATGTTAAGAGTGGATGATCCAAGTGTGTCAAAAGAATTTCCACTAGGAACTTTGGCTTTAAATAAGTGCCACTCGCTGATCATGACCAGAATAGCCCCTCTATCTTATGATAAGAGTCGATGATCCAGGTGTGTCAAACGAATTTTCTTCGAGAAAATTTGGCTTCAAATAGGTATTTCCAACTCTCTATCATTATCAGAACAGCCCCTCGATCTGATTGTAAGAGTGGATGATCCAGGTGTGCCAAAAGAATTTCCACGAGGAAATTTGGCTTTAAATAAGTGCCACTCGCTGATCATCACCAGAACAAACACTTGACCTAATGTCACGAATGGATGATCCAGGTGTGTCAAAATAATTATTCTCGAGGAAATATTGCTTTAAATAAACGCCATTTTCTGATAATTATCAGAACAGTACCTCGACCTTATGTTAAGAGTGGATGATCCAGGTGTATCAAAAGAATTTCTACGAGGAAATTTGGCTTTAAATAAGTGCTACTTGCTGATCATCACCAGAACAACAACTTGACCTAATTTCACGAATGGATGATCCAGGTGTGTCAAAAGAATTTCCACTAGAAACTTTGGCTTTAAGTGCCATTCGCTGATCATCACCAGGACAACTACTTGACCTAATGTTACGAACGGATAATCCAGGTGTGTCAGAATAATTTTCCTCGAAGAAATTCGGCTTCAAATAAGTACCACTCTCTGATGATGACCAGATTAGCCTCTCTATCTGATGTTAAGAGTGGATGATAAGGATGCGTTAAAGGAATTTTCTTCCAGCAAATTTGCGTTTAAATAAGCATTTTCGACTCTTTAATCATTAACAGGACAACCCCTCTACCTGATGTAGATAGTGAATGATCCAGGTGCGTCCAAGGATTTTCCTCTAGGAAATTTGGTTTCAGATGAGTATTTGTAATACTTTGATCATTGCCAGTACAATCCCTCAAACTGATGTTAAAGCGATTCAGGTATCGATTCGTCGATCTGATGTTAAAAGATGGTAAAAGTTAGTAGTATGCCAAACTCGAAGAAAATTCGTTGTATACATCTAGATAATTTATGTTTAACATTAGGGCGATAATGGACGAAAAGGAACGGTCTCATATTATTTATTAGGAACCAGCAAATGGTAATTTAAAGCCGAATTTTTGTAAGGGAAATGTGGTTGAAAGGTCTGCATCATTCACTTTTAACGATAAGTTAACAAGACCATCTGATAATGATCAGGCAGTGGCAAATGTTCATTGGGAACCAAATTTTCTCGAGGATATGCGTTTGAAACACATAAAACAATTATTTGCACCCTCATTTTAAAAGGATGTTTAGTTATTGATCAGGGAATAGCAAAGGTTCATCTGAAGCTAAAATTACTTAATGAAAATCGTTTAACCATACCTGGATCATTTTATTTTCCCTGTGTTTTGTCGCATAGGAAGTTTAATTTTGTTCTGGTCTCTGATAAAGTAACGTAACTTAATGAACTTAAGAACTGACCTTATTTGTTAGTAATTCAACAATTTTGTTGTAAATTTTGCATTTGGTTGTGATATTGTCTTTTTTATCAGAAAATTAATCTTCTTGATTGAAAACTCAACTGCTTGGTTAAAAGTTAAACTATTTTGTTGAAAATTAATCTGGTTAGTTAAAGATCTATCTCGATATTTGGAAATAAAACTACTTGGTTAAAAAGTCGTTTTGAATCGAAAATTCATTTGTTTGAATAAAAATTCGTCATTCCTAAATACAAATTCAACCACTTGGTTAAAGATTTATCTTTGCAAGTTAAAATTTTAATTTAACACTTTTGTGAAAATGCAATATATTTCGAGTTGAAGCCTTTTAATAGTATTTTTTTGCAATAGTGTTTCATGCTGAATTCAATATGGTTCCAATATATTAATTTCATTTAGAAAAAATATATTGCTCTATTATTTCCCTATTTTCGTGAAAAAATATTCTTCCTCTTCTGTTTTGTGAAAATTTCGTGCTGTGAAGCCTCTAAAAAAATTATTTTTATGTTTTGTGTATTACTTTCGGAAATTTATTTTCGAATTATTTCAGGCAACTTTATCATGTGTAATCGAAGGGAAAATTTTAACAGAACGGCAGGTGGGTGGGGGGTCGCATTTGTGACGTATTTTTGACACATCCCTTTTTCTGAAATAACAATATATATATATATATATATATATATATATATATTTATTATATTT
>JAAAKG020167770.1:0-54356 GCA_010014905.2 Druon quercuslanigerum | reverse complement strand
TTTAATATCTACAGATGTTAACTTTGAAAATCTAGATTGCTGTCCTATAGTTAAACATAAAATATGTTAATCCTGAAAATCTAGATGTTACATTTGAACATCCATTTTTCTCTGTGTAGGCTCCTACGAAAGTTCCAATGTCATTTCCTATAGGTGGCATATATAAATAAAACATGTAGGATCCTGTATAGGAACCTATATAGGCATTTTCGAAGGCTCATGCCGAAACAATGATCGAGAATTCGCCGTTTGGAAATGTATAAAGTAAAATCTCGGAGCAAAGTCAAATGTGATTTAAGATTCAAATATTTCTTCCAAAATAAACAGTCGCTGAGATGCTTCGCTAGAATACGATATGCTAAAAAAAAGTATAAACGTTTGCTTTTAAAATACACGTGCGCGTGTTCAATCATCCTGCGAGTTACCTATTTTGCTTGAGGATAATTATCATCACCCCTTAGTCTTTATGTTTTGAAGCACATTTTCCGCAATCATCTGTCAAGCATGTAATGCCATTAAACTCAAATTCTAAACGTTATAAATTTGAAAATAAAGACTAATTTATTAATTATAATTTATTAATTCACTGGATAAATTTTATAAGGTATTGCATGAAATTCTTGACAAAAAGGTTGGTTTCTATAAACAGTAATTGATTGCAAATCAATATCCGCCTTGGTACAGTAAAAAACTTATCCTCAGAAAAGTCTCGAAAATATCAGTAAATATGCAATACGAAGGCAATAAGCTTACTAGTCCACAGGAAGCTGTTGATTCATTTGCATGCTTACTTAAAAGAGTATCTAAACCAAAGAAAATGTCGTCTTTTGTACCTAAAACAAAACTACGGAATTATCTTGAGGATATTCTCACTGCCGGTATTAACTTGGCGATAAAAAGTAGCACATTTTCTGATCAATGGAAAAAGGCGCGCTTATGTCTTGTTCTTAAAAAAGGGTGATAACTCGAAATTTGTTAATTTTATAGGCCTATAGCTATTGAATCAAATTTCTCAAAGGTATTGGAGACGTGCATATGTGATATGCTTTGTACGAGTTTGTTCCATGTAGGTTAACCAACCTTAGTTCAAATGACAGAGAGTTTTAAAAAAGCATTACCAAGTTGATTTTATATGTATACGGACATGTCCAAGGCCTTTAGATGCATAAACCATAGTCGTATATTGGATAGCAGAACAAGAGATAAACCTGTGTGGAAAAATCTTCTGGCTAGCCCCAGGCCAGACCGTCTGGTCAGCCGCTAGTTATGTTCTGGTCAGCCGCGAGACGTAGGTTTAATTAAAATGTTTTTGATTGGAAATTTAAATATGTTTTGGTGGAAATATCAACTTTTCCACTTTTGTTATAACTGAAAAATTATTTTTTACATTTTTTGGACAAAATTGATTACTTTGAGTTGAAAACTTGCATATTTGGTTGAAAATTCATGTGTTTCACGTGTGTCTTAGGTAATTTATTGATGACTCTGTACAGAATTCTGCATGACTGTTTTGACTAAAAATACTTCAAATTTTTGGTTTTTTAAATTCATTTAATATGATTGATATCCTTTCTCTTTAATTTTGACAGATAAAAATAGAATAGCAGATTCTGTTACAAAATATTAAATAATAAATACCAGGCTTCATCAAAAGTTGGAGTTGATTTTCTCAAAAATTGGAACCTATTACTTATTAACTTATTGACTTATTGAGCACATTTTTTATTTTTCCATATGAATTTTTTTAATAAAAATTTATAACTAGACAGCTAAAATCGCAGCAATAAAAAATTACTCTTGAGGTGTAGAATACTTAAAAGTTTAATAAAGGTCTATGAAGTTATTTAAATCAAAATTAACAAACCAACCCTAAATTTTTATATAAATATAAGCAGATAATCAGAGAACATATTACAGATAGCAATATTATGAATGATGCTTTTTTTTAAATAACTTGTTTCCTGTGACGTGAGGTGAGGTAAATGTCACTATTGATATTTTGCATCAGCTTCATTCCCGATAAGACGTTATATTCAGATCACGGTAAATCACTGTGAATGTCATAATACTAAAAGTTTCATCAGATTTGTATGCTCCCTAAATAAATTGAAATATCCAAATTTGAAATAAAAATAGGCATTCAATTCTGCACATTAATTCAGTATTCAAAATTGTTTCTTGAGGTAAAAAAGAATTAAATTTTTGACTAATACTCTATGTACCTAATTCTATAAAACACGAAGAAAAAATAATTAAAAGTTATATTTAGTTCACTTTACAGAATTCATTTGTGACATGCTGAAATTGTGAATGGATATTAGTGAAACGCCACTTACGTCACAGTTTTTCCCACACATTGTCGAACTTGATATGACCGATTCGTTATATTAAATATATATATATATATAATATAATATAATAACTTTAGCAGGTTCGAAGATGAAATGATCGATCCCAACTTTCCCTAACAATGTTCAAAGCTTTGATAAGGGAAATTTGATTATTTTGCGAGATTGTGTTAGCCTTCTCTATAATAGACACGAGATGGAAGGAAAATTCCAATAAGGAGTTTTTTTTTAATTTCTTAAAAAAAACTATGGGCAATTGTTTGAAATCTGTAAATAACAAAAACCAAAGAAAATATATTTATTCAAAGCACATTAAAAA
This sequence comes from Druon quercuslanigerum, assembly GCA_010014905.2. NCBI lineage: Eukaryota > Metazoa > Arthropoda > Insecta > Hymenoptera > Cynipidae > Druon > Druon quercuslanigerum. Next base: position 51,689 of record JAAAKG020167770.1, on the reverse strand, counting down.
GTAGTAATAGTCGGTGGCTAATTAGATTGGAGGCCTTCGACTGGATCCATAAAATACTTTTTTATGAAGGAAATATCATCTTGTCCAGGAAGTAGTAGCAAACAAAAAGAGTTTTTATTTAATAATAATAATTAACTGCAATTGAGTTTTGAATTACTGAATTATAAATTCCTTTGTGCTTTTAGGTAAAAAAATGTATTCATACATAAATTTTTTTTTCAAAACTACAACAATTACTCACAACCAGGATGTAGAGAAAAAGTGTGCGAAAAAACATGTAACTATAAACAACACCCTAACATAAAGAACAAAAAAAAAGCTTTTTATATAAAAATTTCAATTAAATTTCAAGTGAAATTAGATTAACGTATCGAATTGTTTCTCAGAAGGTTAAATCACAGGATTGAGAAAACAAAAAAAGTGATAAAAATGCAATGAAGTATCGCTTTACGAGGTTTCACTCTTTACCCATGATACACTCCTTAAGTAAAAAAACATGTACTTGTATTCTACGTACGAATGACTTTAGAAGGCATATGAAGCCATATACTTTACAAATGTATTGCTTAAAGGATATTGAATTGATATCCCGCAAAGTTGACATAGTGATCCGATATGTGTTAAAAAGTTACTTAACACGAGGTCGCTCTTATATGCCACATGACTTTCTCACCCTCGATCTTAAGGTTGTTTTCCAATTCCGCGATACAATAGTAAAATCTTTCAGCTGACGAAACATCTACAAGGCTTTTCTGTTTAAAATAGCCTTGTATGTATTTAAAAAAAAAATGATTCATAATTAACATATTTTTATGCATGTTCCAGGTTTCTTTGGTAATTAAAATAAGATTAAGCTAAAATTAACAATATTGTAAGATAGTCTGGTAACTAACTTTTGTTTCATAACGAATCTTCCTTTCTTGCCAACACTAACAAAATTAATTTTTTTTAATTAATAAGTAAAAGAATGTAACAAACCGCTGAGGTTCCTGTCATTTTCTGTACCATTTTCAATGACCTTCTGGTTCTTGTCCTCCCTCATAATGAACGAATGTTTTTGTACAAACTTCACTGCACTAAGTAAATTTGATTTTAATGCAAAAATTCTTTAAAACGTCGCCAGATACTTATTCTCTTTTAGTTGTATTTTATGAGAACGCAGGGAAAGGAGTGTCGGTTAGCCCTATGAAAAGAACAGATCAGAGTTTTGCCCGGAATAAGTGTCTCTCTTTATATATAAGGAAGGCTGGAGAAACAATACGACTAACCCCCTCTTGCGATTTCTGTACCTATCCGTAACGTTTTTATGGGGGGGGGGGAGTTTAAAAGGAGTTTTTATGGCCCTGTTACGATGGAAGAGCCCTGGTGGAGCAAATTTTACAAAAAAAAACTACAAAAAACTACAAACATTTTTACAGGAATCCACAAATAATTGCAATAAATGAAAAACAAAATTACAGGAATATACAACTTTTTTCTATTATTCGGACGAACTTTGTACTTTTTTCATATTTTTTTTTCGTTTACTGTTGCAATTTATTGTAGTATTTGTTTTTCGATCTAGGATGACAAATAATGAGAAAATTGCAATGAGTGGAAAGGTAGAACAAAATACCTTACATCTGAAGTTTTTTTTTCAAACATATATACAGAGAGAAATTTTAAGAGATTAATGCTCGGAAGTAAGTGAATTTTGAGCTACAATTTTACGTGCTTTAAGGTCTTGGACTCCATGATTTAAAAGCATAAGCTTCGAGAAATGAGATCAAAGGGTCGTATCCAATACATAATTGTTAACTTTTATACATTGTACAGTTTAAAGATTTAAAAAAAAAATTACGCTATCATTTTCAATTTTATAAATTGAAGATGAATGAAAGAAATGATACATTTTAAAAATTATATCATTTCAGTCAGTATTAAGCTAGAAAAGGAAAATTCTACTGTACATACAATTTTTTAATCTTTTGAAATATTCTCTTAAGAATTTGCTAAAAAAATTATTTCCTTTCTTTTTTAAAAATATTTTTCAAATTTTGTTATTAATTTAAAAAAATCATTTTTAGTTGTTCTAGGCATTTTTATAACAAAAGTAATTCTTTTAAAAACTTTCAAAAGGCTTAAAAAGTTTTTAAATTTTTTCTTTGATATATTCAAAAATCTACATTTTATTTAAAATATTTTTAAATTTTTAAAATTTTGATATTATTTTATAACAATTCTAGAATTTCGAAATGTATCTTAAACTTTTCAGAGTTTTTCCATATTAACATTTATTCAATTGTTATTTACTAATTACAATTTATTTATTTTTTATTTTTTTAAATACTCTCGTAACATTATTTGTTTAAAACCAAAATTTTTTACAAATTTTCCTAGAAATATAAAAAAAATATTTTCCTAAAACCATTAGAGATCTTTAAAAAGTTTCAAAATTTTATTTTTAAATTCTCAAATTTTTGAATTTTTAATAAGTTTAATATTATTTTCAAGGTAATCACTCTTGATTTGATAAGGAATTGGAATTAGGTGCGGTTTTAACCATTGATATATTTATCTCGTAGATTTTGACAAGTAAAAAAATATTAATAAAAAGTTATAACAATGTTTTAATTGTATAAATTTATACTTTATTGTTAATTTTCTTACTTTATTACAAGAAAATACAAGAAAATACAAGAAAAAAATAGTTATTTGTATTTAATTGCATTTGTTTGTTAAATTTTGTACTTTTATTTACAAGAAATTAGAAGTTTTAACAAAAAATGACAGTTATTGAAATATTGTACTTGTAAACATTTTTTTCGCCAGAGAGGTTTCGAGAACTTCAGGGTCCCATGGACCCTGAATTTTTTTCAACGGATTGTTTTTTCCCCAAAAGTTTTCTCCTATTTTGCGAAATATTTACAATACGCAATTAATTTTTATATCTATTATTACAAGATTCATTTTTGCGAGACTCTAGGCTACAATTAAAAAAATGGATTTAAGCCTATTTAATCCGAAAATATTTCGATTTTAAGTTTACTCGGGTCTACTGGACCCTTTCTAGGCAGAACGGAAAATTTCAAAATTCTAGTTTAAAAAAAATATATTATAAAAGGGTAGGAAGAAATGAATCTCTTAAGAATAAAATAGTTTGTTTTTTATAGGAAATTAGACGATACGTATATTTTTCCAATTTTACGGAAAAATGTTCTACAAAGTCATGCGAATTTGAATTTAGTGCTTCATTAAAAAAGCCCCAAATTTTTTTTTATACTCTGATCACTTTTAACCTAATCGAGATGTTTAAGACTTCTTTTCATATTCTGGTAGCGTTTATTGCCTCCTTTTAAAATCCACCAGAAATTTTAAGAAAGCTTAGAAAGTAATGAAATTATGGCTATTTGTTGAAAATATTAATTATTATTGCAATTAATTATTAATAGAAAAACGCAATTTGATAACAATTTTTTTCTGAAACATGATTTTATATTATTTGAGATAGAAATCGGTAAACATAAAAAATTGAGAATGACTTTCGCGCACAAAGAAAACGTTGCATTAATGGGTAATTTCCAAAAAGTTGACAATTTTAGACAATGAGATTTTGGGAAACGAAATTTCCAAACTTTCTAAAAAAAAAATTTTTTTATTAATGGCAACCCAGGGGAATATAAAAATATAAAACTCAATATAAGTGATATCTGTGCTTCTGAAATATTTAGAAAATGGTATTTATATTATGTACCAAATTTTTCATTTTAAATTTGTGGTTTGGGACAGGTGCGTTACAAGACATTTCGTGCACTTTTTTGTTTATAATTTCTAGAGAAATTCGTTTAAAATGTTGAAACGTTACTAAATTGTTCTTCAATTTTTTTAATTTATCGAGATAATTTACTAAAAAATTTATTATTCCAATCAAATGCAAAGAATTACTTGGATTAATGAAGGGAGGGTTCAAAAATGCCCAAAAAAGCGTTAGTCGCAAAATATTATTATTTAACACTAGTTCACAAAAATATATTATAATTAAAACCTTAGTTAAAAAATGTTATATTCATTAAATAAGTATCAAGATTCACATTTTTTTAGTGCGCCAAAAGTATGTTAACAATACTGTATATAAATCCTAAGCTCATTTTTTCAATTCAATCCTATTATTTATTTATATAAAGCATACCTAAATAAAATATAAATAAAAGATCATTTATAATAGATTTTAAAATTCCACAAAGGACTTCACACCAAACATGTACAGAAAATGGCTTTTCATCAAAATGTCTTTTTGTTTTTGTTACCTTGATCAATAATTCGAAAGAAAATTATATAAAAAATTTATATTTTTTTACTTAAGCTATATTGTCTCACTTCCAAGTCTGAAATGTACTCAATAAAAAAATGCGTCTATTCTCAAAAAGTTATCTTTCTCAAGAACATTCCTTTAAGGATTCAAGCAAAGAAAATGAGATTTACCAAAAACTCAAACCACGGGAGAAACCAAAAAGACGATTTTTCAAAAAAATACATTAATTCTCAATCAGAGTTGAATTTTTAAACGGAAAAGATTAATTTTCAAACAAATAGCTGAATTTTAAACTAAAAAATATCACTTCAACCAAAAATGGAATAGTTAAATTATCAGATTTATTTTTTAAGGTAATTTAATTTAACCTTTTAGCAAGTAGATTTATTTTTAACCAAAAAGAGGAATTAATTACTAAAATGATCAATAGTTAATTGAAATACTTGAATTTAAAAAAAAAATGGATTTAAAAACAAGACGATTAATTTTCAAACAAGACAATTATTTTCTAGCAAGAAAGACGAGTTTTAAATTAAATATATGAATTTTTATCAAAAAAGTTGCATTTTCAATTAAAGAAGACCCACTTTTAACTAAAACGTTAAATTTTCCACCAAACTACTGAATTTTCAACTAAAATAATCAGTCTTTATCTCGAATAAATTAATTTTAATAAAAAAGATGAATTTTTGAGAAAAGAGTTCAATTTTGAACAAACTAGTTTTATTTTTAACCAACATGATAAATTTTCTACCATTTTAGACCATATAGACAAAAAAATTAAAGTCAACATTAAAAATACATGAATGTTCAACAAAATATTTGCATTATCAAATACAAAAAAAAAACAAGTTTCAACCGAATAGTTAAATTTTAAAAAAAATATCCATTTCCAAACAAAAATGAAACAGAAGAATCGTTTTTAGCAACGAAGACGAATTTTATTGAAAATATATGAATTTTAAATTAAAAAGATAAATTGTCAAATATCAATTGAGTAGTTTTAATTTTTAGTTAAAAAATGCACTTTCAACCAAAACTACGAATTTTCAACTAAAATAACGATTCGTCAACTTAAATAGTGTTGAATTTGCAACCAAAAACATAAATTTTAATATAAATTGAAGAGTCTATAACCAGAATCATTAAATTTCCCACGAAAAGAATTATTATCAGCCCAGAAGATTGATTTATAACAAAAGGTGAAAATTCTCAACCAAAAATAATTTTCCAACAAAATATTAAATAGTTATATTTTAAGTAGGAAAATTAATTTTCAATAACAAAAAAACAAAAACAAAATTTTCAACAAAGTAATTCAAGTTGAACTTGGAATAAACTTTATAAACTGAACTTTCATTTAAAAATTTGATTTATAAACAAAAAAGCGTGTTATTCCATTTTATATTGCAATTTAAAAAAAAAATTAATTACAATCTTGAAAAAATTCCTTGACTTCAAAAAAAAATTCCCTGACATTTCCAGGTTTTTCCAGGTATACACAAATTCCCTGAAAATTCCAGGTTTTTCCAGGTATATACAAATTCCCTGAAAATTCCAGGTTTTTCAGGTGCCCCAGGTTGGGTAGACACCCCTGTCCAATGATTTTGGTTTTTAGAAAATATATAAATTTTCCTTCTTATACGTGATTCGAGTGCCATCGACTTTAACGATTTATTACTCTTTCAATATCAATCCAAAAAATTTATTTTACTGATATAATATTTTTTTAACATTTTTAATGATTGCTGATCAATTAGGTAATATTTATTCATGCAGATATGCTTTCGTCTACGAGAATCTTCCTCGAAAAATGGTTTAAATAACGATAATGTTAAGGATAATAATTTAATATCTTTCATGAATAATAAAATTTGAAATTTCAAAGAAAAAATTGAATTTTTTACACTGTCTAGTTTTTTTCCTCATAATTTTGAATCAGGAATAATTTGTTTCTGAGAAAATCACTTACAATTAAATTTTGTATACGATCTTAATTTACAACCTAACATACAATTTAAATAATAATTTCAAATTTTGATTTAATGTGGGTTTACTCAAATATTCTCTTGTATAAAATTTATCGCAGAAATTCTGAAAGATTAGAGGCTTTATTTATTCGATTCCTAAGAGGAAAAGAGGTGACGTGTACTCTCAAAATTTTTTACCTTTCTGAGAAAACGGAGCGCTTACTCCTTGACTACAGATATTGCGGGAAATCCCAGTATACATGCGCAAACACGACATATAATTATTAATGATTTAAATAATGAAAAGCGTTTCTACGTGTAAATTTACCGTTTCAATAGGACGAGTGGAAATCCCGAAAAATAAAAGTACCGTAATTATAAAATTGCCCAAAACCAAAAAATTTCGAATTGAAAATTCTTGAATAATAAATTTCCCAAACGGTCTTAAGCTTGCAAGTTTAAAAAAATTATTCTTTCAATTTAAAATAACAATAAGTGTATAAAAAATGAATTTAAAAACACGTGCGCCCCGAACATAAAAAGAAATTTCTCCCCAATTTTTCTCCCAACCTGATAACATTTTCCAAAAAGATTTTATTTTTTAAAATTAACAATTCGATTTTTGAGAACTTTTTTTTTATTTACTTAAAATACTATGCACTTTTTCAAAAAAATTAGCCTTTAAATATTAAAAACATGGTTGTTTTATAAAAATATTAAATTATTTTATTTTCAATAAATAAATCATATTTATAATATAACTTTTTTATTGCTTAAATTTGGGAATTCTAATATTCGGTAATATTATAAACTTTCGGATTATCTGCAGAATTTTTATTTCAGAAAGATAAAAATCGAACAGTTTCAAATTAAAACTTTTGAAATTGGACAACTTTAACTTAGAAGCGTTTAAAATTATTGAATAAATTATTTCTTTTCGAAATGGAGGCAAAAATGTTTCTTCGAAATTGTTCAAAACTGCCAAATTTAAAAATCAGCGACTCATTACCAAAATTTGAAACGTTCGTGATTGTTGCGCAATCATAAAAGATATTTCCTTGTGGGATGAAAAATTCCTGTCAATCAAAAAATGCAAGATTCGGTGCTTGCATTCGTTTGCTATAATTTGCAGCGTCAGATTATAATAAACTCCATTTTGGATACTTAAAAATTTTCTGTGTTATGTTTGAAAACATAATATACGTTTTATAAATAAAAGAAAGGTATTTTTAAATAAAGTATATTTTATAAATAAATAAAACAATATTATGATGTAACACTTAATGCTTTCTCAATATTTTGTAATTTTCTGGATACTCTGAAAAATTCAGTTCAGCTAAAAAATCTTTAAACTCTAAATTTTTTTTAAATTATCAGGAAATGTTAAGAACAGAATTATTTCCCATTATTAAACAATCTTTTAGAATTCAAATTTTCTCTTCTATTACTAATGTTTAGAAACATTTAGAAATAAATTTCATGATGAAGTAAAATTCTTTATTTAGAAATTTTTATAGACAAAGTTGATGGTGCAGAAAATTTAAGAATTAAAAATGTTACGTAATCGGGTCAAAATACCCTCCTCAATGTTAGGGAGGGAGCACAGTAACGGTAATCTGGTTTTAAAATGTCTTTAATCAAATTTACCTTGAGAGGAAAAGAAGTGACGTACAGACTGGATTTTTCTACTTTTCTGAGGAAAAGGAACGCTCGCATGTCCTATTTAATATTGCGGGAAAGCCCAATACGCATTCGCGACAAAATAATTATTACTTTTAATCTGTGGTATGAAAATGATATTTAATCTCAGACTAGAAAAGGCAAATTTTTTTGGTTAAAAATTCTTCTATTATCGTCTTGCATCAGAATTCTTCTTTTGTAGGTAAAATTTTTATTATTTGGTAGAAATTTCAACTATTTTGTTGAAAATTCAAATATTTCTTTAAAAATTGAACAGTGTTTGGTTGTAGTTTAATCTTCTTTGTTCGAAAATCCAAACATTTTATTTAAAATTTAACTATTTGGTTTAAAATTCATCTTTTTTTTTAAATTCTCTTTTCGGGATTAAAAGTCAAATTTTTTCTAAAACATTGGATTTTTTAGCTATAAACTTAACTTTTTTGTTGAAAATATATTTTTTCAGTTAAAGTTTCAACTAATTTTGGTTATTGAACATTCATCTTTTCAAAATTAACAAGCAGTTTTTGAAATTTTTGGTGGAAAACTTCATCTTTTTTGGTTAAAAATGCAACTGTTCATTGATAATTAATAATCTGTTTTGGTTAACTCATCTATTTTGGTAAAAATATTTCTTTTATAAAAATTCATTATTTTAGTTGAAAATTCATCTCTGGTTAAAAATTAAACTATTTTATTAATATTTAGTTTTTTTTTGTTGAAAATAAATTGTTTTAACCGAAAATTGAACGAATGTTCGATTGAAAATTAATTAAGCTGAGGATCCAGCTATTTTGTTGAATATTCGTCTTTTTTGGTTGAAAAATTAACTATTACAAAATTTCGTCGAGAATTATTCATCTTTTTTAATTGAAAGTTCAACTGCTTGGTTTAAAATTTGTGCTTTTTAGTAGAAAATTAATCTTCTTGGTGAAAAATTCATCTTTTTCGTTAAAAAGGTATAAATTTTTGGAAATTGCAATATTTTTATTTGCAAGGTCATTTGAAAAATCATTTCATATTGACTTCAATATGTTACCTATATTAATTTTATTGAAAATAATTTTTTTTTAATAGAAAATGCGTTCTTTTGGATTGAAAATTTATCTTTTATTGTAGGAAAATCATCTTTTTTAGTTGAAAATTCATCTTTGTTGACTGAAAATTATCTTTTTTATTGCAAGTTCAAATGTTTCCTATAAAATTCTTCTTTTTGGCTCGAAAATTTAACTCTTTCGTTGAAAATTCAACATTATTGTAAGGTTTTACTCTTTTTTGTTAGAAATGACGACCATTTTATCTAAAAACTCAATTATTAGAGTGAAAAAAATTCTAAAACACTTGATTTTTTAGCTTAATAACTTAAGTCTTTTGATGAAAATATGTCTCTTTTATTACAAATTTTGACATTTTTGGTTGAAAATGCAACTGTTTAGTTGATAAATAATGATTTGTTTCGCGTAAGGATTCAAATATTTGTAAAATATTTTTTGTTTGGTTCGAGGTTTATCATTGATTTATCAATTACTTTTTCCAATGGAAAATTCAACTTCCATTTTCGATTGAAAATTTATAATTTTTTTAGTGGAAACTTCAACTATTTGGTTAAAAATGCATGTACGTCGTTGAAAATTTATCTTTTTAGATACAAAATTAATCTTCGTGGTTTAAAATTTATCTTTTTGTTTGAAAATTGATGTATTTTTGACAGGAAACTAATATTTTTTATTAAAATTGTAACTTTTCGGTTTAAAATTAATCATTTATTTTGGATGAGGATTCAACTATTTTGTTAAATATACGTTCTCTGTAGAAAGATTAAAAGTTGAATATGTGATAGGAAATAGAAATAGTGAATTTGCGATGCAAATAGTGTATTATGTTACCTTTGTATACAAGGGCTATTAGCACTTAATTTTATTAAAATCTGTTAAAAATGTAAACTACAATATACACACATTTTAGCGAATATATATTTAATATATCAAAATAACATTTTCTGCAATATATATTATAATTTAAACAAATGCTTTAATACGCATTATATACTAATTTTACTTTTTAAATAATATATAGCTCAATATTTTGGTTTATAAGGGTGACAGATTCTTTGAATTATTTCAACATGGCACATCAAATTTGTATGTAAAATAATATAAATAGTTTTTGTTCTTTCTTTCTTATATTCAAAAAATGCATAAGGTGTGATTTCAGAAAATTATATTGTGATCTGCTGTGACGGTCACGTCATGCTATTTCTGTTATATGGATTTAAAATATAACTTAATTAAATCTGCACACATTTACTTGTTTCAAAAACAATTCAAAATTTCATACTCTGTTGAGTATCTAACATAAATATAAAAATGGCAAAAAACCAGAGTGATGGGCTAACTAATAGCGTGATGAATAATAAACATATTTTGGGCGTTGTCTATGCATGAAAAAATCGAGACGTACAAAAAATTCATAAGAGCTACTAAATAGCTTGAATAACTTTCTATCACACAATGGAAATTATAATCACAATTTAACTGTGACTATTCTTAAGTCTATAGGTAGTAAAATAATATATATCAAAATTAGTCTTACAACAATAAGGGCGCTCTTAGTGCGTTGGAATAATTACCGAAGAAGGACGCATAACGTTATATTATTTTTACTTCTCGATGGACGAGATAACTTCAAAAGTCAAGCCATTTTGATTCAGCTCTTCGATCATTGATGTTTTTGCGAGTGCAGCACCAGGGGGAAAGACTCCTCCGCTGAAAAATAAAACAATTTTGTTCATCATTCAGAGGGTAATTAATTTTATACTTGAATATTTAGGCGAGTTATGAAAAAATTAACGAAAATTATCTGCTTTTAAAAATCTTTTCTTTTTTTAAGCAGTCGTAGTTTCATGTCTCAAAGAAGCAACAATAAAATGGGATGCCATAATTTGCCAGAAAATTAAAATCCTGAATGTTAAGGAATGCCGAAAATATAATCATCAAATTTGAAAATTTTTGAAAATTCATATTACTGGCAAAATGTCAAATTTCTCAAACTTTGAAACCAGAATTTGTATATGGATTGTATTTTTTATGATAATTACTTATTTTATACGGTGTACAGATTTAAATTTAAAACAGCTCTTAAAAAATTTTAATTATTCACAAGTATACCTGAAAAACAAAACATTATTTAACCGAAAACAATATTCAATATAACTTTTTTCGGGCATTTGAAACTTCGACAGTGTAGTAATTACGGAAATTTTGGAAATATTTCAATTTCGTTAGTGAATATTTTGTGGAAGTTTAATTTTTTTTGTTAATTGATCATTTCTCAACATTCGTGATTTTTCATCTTTTTTGTTTTGCAAAATTGCATCATTCCGGTAGTAAATATCGAAAAATTAAGTTGCAAGCTTTGTAAACTTAAGATAATTTTAGAAAATTCAGTTAACAGTTTCGTAATTTTTAGTAACAATTATAGAAGCTTCGTTCTTCTGATACATTTTGTGTACAAATTCCGAAACCTATTTATAACAAACAAATTTGAGGTTTCGATCAACGAAAGTTTCATGTCGTTACGTACAACAGAAAATTACGAAATTATTTTCGTAGTTGAAGGTAAATTTACTTAATTTTGTTAATTTAAGATTCCTTCACGTCAGAATATTTTCAACAGTGCCAATTTAGACAATTGAGAGTTTAATTACGAAAATTGATGAACTTGTGATTTTTTCTAATTTTTTTTTATTAATTTTAGTTCTTTACTATTTTTCCCTTCTCTTGTTTTTTCCTTCGAGTACAATTTTATCAATAAAAACAGAACAGCAAAAAGCATATTTTCACCAATTTTTAAACCTTTAAATCTAAAAAAAAGAATCTAATCTAAAAAGTTTAAAAAAATCTAAAAAGTTTATCTCCCTCATATTACATTTTGAATTTAAGAATCTCGAAACTGAATGATTTCAGATTAAAATTTCGAAAATAGAGAGAATTAAAAGTCAATAAAAATGGAATATTTTTAGATAAAAATTTTGGAAATTGGATAATTTAAGATTCAAAAGACTTTTAATTTTATTATTTCTAATTAAAAGTGTACAAAATTGAAAAGCGTAAAAGTGAACACTTTTTAATTTACGTAAATTTCACTTCGAAGGGATTAAAATTTAACAATTTAAAATTGAAAACTTAATTGCATATTTCAAAGTCAAATCTTCTGAAATTCTAGAATTTTACATTATTACATTAAAAAATATATAATTTAACATTAAATTTATTAAACCAATTTTTCTACGAAAAAAATTATCGTATCAATTATGTACCTTTAAAATTAAATTATTCTACAAAAAAAGTTGAAAATAAAAAATAATTTCAAATCAGAAGCATTAAAAATGATAAATTTATGCTACTGAACGTTGAAAATCGAACGAATCCGAACTTCTTTAAAAAAAATCGAAATTGAATATAATTTAGAGGTCCTCTATTTAAGTTTCGTCTTTTTATTAAATATTTGTTGGTTTTATTGTCTCAATTTTTCAAAAATTCATGTATTCAATTTTTATATCTATATAATTATCCCCTTTTACATTATAATCATTCTAAATAATTACTTTTATATGTTTTTGTAGAATAATTCAAGTTTGAAGGTTTATAATGAAAATGTTTTCATTTTGAAAGGCCAAAATTATGGTTAGTTTTTTTTCTTCATTTGTCTTATCGATTTTAAGGTTAAGTTATATTTATAAAAATGTAATATAAATGTTAAATTCTAGAATTTCATGAGAATTTAACTTTTATTGTTGTGAGATTGTAAAATTTTCAAAATTTCAGTTTTAAACGCTTTGCTTCAGATGTCTTATTTAATATTTCTGGAAACGAATATAGTTTAAGACATGTGATTGGTTTAATAAAAGCGATTCTTGTATATTATTAATTGTTCTATCTAAATTAAATTTTCCTAATTATAAAATCAGTGGATATACAGCTCACTTTTGGTACGCGGATCAGTATTTCATACAAATTTATATTTCTTTAATCAATCATTAAAGTGTTTGATTAGTTATGTTATGTTGCCAATATTACTATCCATAATTAGGTAAAGAATTTTGATTATTACTATTATTATTATTGCTTATCTGAATAAAATGTTGAACTATATTTTGAGGTGAATTATTTTCTCCATTAATTACATTATCAATTTAATTATTATTGCTTTTTATCCATCAATTTACTTTTCCGCACTGTGTGGAAAACTATATACGCAGTTTAAATTCTTTTCTCTATCCCTGTCCCTTTTTTTTCTCTGACTTTTTCCCTGAAAATGTTATTAAATTTTTGTTCTTCTATTATAATAGTTTCTTCATTATTTTTCCAATTAAAAAATAACATTTTATAAATTATTTGTACAAGGTTCGATGCGAGATAATATTAAACTGAGGCTGATGAACGGCCGCGCTTGGCTATTCCAGGGTGACCAGCGATTCCTAGGAACAAAAATCAAAATCCTTTCCTGGTTTTCCAGGTCTCCTTTTTTTTACATCAAGTAATGTAATAAATGTTCGTTATACATGTAAATGTAACAAATGAAACATTTTATTCTTTCACTGGACAAAAATTTCTAAAGAAAGCAGAATAATAAATTAAAAATACTTTTTTTTCGGGACATAAGTCGTCTTTGTAAAATCTTTGGGAATATTTATAAATCTTTGTAAAATCTTTGAAATTATTGAAATCTTCGTGATTTTTTTTTTGTAGATTTGTTGAAATCTTTTAAAGTACTTAAATTCTTTGTGAAACTTGGAAATTTCTGTAAAATCTTTTCAAATCTTTTTAAACTTTTGTAAAATCGTTAAAATCCTTGAATTCTGTGAAATCTTTGTGAAATCTTTCTTTAATCTTTGTTTGCGAAAACTTTTGTGTTCGTTTGAAATCATTGAAATCTTGTTAAATCTTCTTAAATTTCTTAAAAACTTCGAAATCTTTTATTTTTTAAATTCTTGAAATTTTTTGACATCCTTACAAATTCTTTGAAATAATTGTCAAATCTTTCTGAAGTTTTTTTTATTCATTTAAAATCATGAAAGTATTTTAAACCTTTGTGAAATCTTTTAAAGTCCTTATAACCCCTTGAAATATTTGTGAAATCTTTTGAAATCCTTATAAACTCTTTGAAATATTTGTGAAATCTTTTGAAATCCTTATAAACTCTTTGAAATATTTGTGAAATCTTTCTTTAATCTTTGTTTGTGAACACTTTCGTGTTTGTTTGAAATAATTGAAATCTTATGATATCTTTTCAAATTTCATGAAACTGATTGAAATTGTTTAAAACCTTTGCAATGTTCTAAAATCTTTGATATTTTTTAAATTCAGAAATCTTTTAAAATACTTATAAATTCTTTGAAATACTTCTGAAATCTTTTGTATTCATTTAAAAAACACTAAAATATTTGAATTCGTTTAAAATCATTTTTTTTTAATCTTCATGAAATTTATAAAATCTTTCTTTCATCTTTATTTGTGAAAACTTTTTTAAACGCTTGAAATCATTGAAATCTTTTACAATTTCTTGAACTCGATTGAAATTGTTTAAAACCTTTGAAATGTTCTGAAATCTTTGATATTTTTTAGATTCTTGAAATCTTTGATATTTTTTAAATTCTTGAAATCTTTGATATTTTTTAAATTCTTGAAAACTTTTGGAATCCTTATAAATTCTTTGAAATACTAGTGAAATCTTTCTGAAATCTTTTCTATTCATTTAAAATCACCTAAATATTTGAAACCGTTTAAAATATTTGTGACATTTTTTGAAATCTTTATAAAGTTTTTAAAATGTTTCTTAAATCTTTGTTTGTAAAAACTTTTTTAAACGCTTGAAATCATTGAAATATTTTACAATTTCTTGAACTCGATTGAAATTGTTTAAAACCTTTGAAATGTTCTGAAATCTTTGATATTTTTTAAATTCATCTAAATTTTTGAAATCCTTATAAATTCTTTAAAATACTAGTGAAATCTTTCTGAAATCTTTTGTATTCATTTAAATACTTAAAATCGTTTAAAATCTTTGTGACATGTTTTGAAATCTTTTTGAAGTTTTTGAAATCTTTCTTCAATCTTTGTTTGTGAAAACTTTTGTATTCTTTTAAAAACATTGAAATCTTCTAAAATTTCTGGATATCTTCTACAATTTCCAGAAACATTTTAAAATTGTTTAAAACCTTTGAAATGTTCTGAAATCTTTAATATTTTATATTTTAAATTTTGAAATCTTTTGAAATCCTTATAAATTCTTTAAAATACTTGTGAAATGTTTCTGAAACCTTTTTTATTCATTTAAAATCATTAAAATATTTTAAATCGTTTAAAATCTTTGTGAGATTTTTTGAAACCTTTATGAAATCTTTGAAATATTTTTGAAATCTTTCTTACATCTTGGTATGTGAAAACTTTTGTGTTCGTTTGAAACTATTGGAATCTTGAGAAATCTTCTCGAATTTCTTGAAACTTTAAAAAATTGTTTAAAGCCTTTCAAATGTTTTGAAATATTTGAAATTTTATTTTTTAAGTTCTTGATATCTTTTGTCTTTATTCAAAATCAATAGAACATTTTTAATATTTGTGAAATGTTTTGAAACCTCCTATAACATTTTGAAATCATTGTGAGATTTTTTGAAATCTTTATAATTATTTTGAAATTTGACTTTATTCTTTGTTTGTCAAAACTTTTGTGTTCGTTTGAAATCATTACAATATTTTTAATCTTTGTGAAATATTTTGAAATCTTCTAAAACATTTGGAAATCTTTTAAAGGTTTTAAATTCTTTGTGAAATATTCGAAATTTTTGAAATATTGTCTACAAGCCTGTTTTAAATCCTTGAGTCCTTTTTAAGTCTTTGAAATCCGTGAAATATGTTTCAAATGTTCAAAATCCTTTTATGTATTATAAAAATTTTGAAATATTTTGAAATATTTGGATTTATTTTGTAGCCTTTGGAAATCTGGAGTGAAATTCAAGGATATTTCCAGGTTTTCAAGGTTTTTAAGGTAGCTGGGTACCCGGTCTACGGAAATATTTTCAAGGAGTCGAATAAGGGCTGGTATATGGTTCTTTCAACTTACTTGTCGGGCATTTTATCAGCTTCTCGTAGAATCATAAGAGCTGAAAAAAGCAAACTTGTGCTTGTGAGTCCATAACCTGGATCTTTGCCGGCCACTTTAGTAATCAATTCTTTGTTTGGTGGTTCCTTGTGCTGGTCAGTTGGCTCTGCCAACTTTTCTGTCCAGCCCACAGCCTTGAATGTTATTGAAAAGTGGGAACCTTTCAAATACTCCTCTGAAGGACCTTCGTGACTTACCATTCCGCCTGAGAAGAACTTTGGGTACTGTGGATTCGAGAGATGAAATATTTAGTATTAAAATTGAACAAATTGCAAATAACGAGGGGGAATCAACTCTTAAAAATGCGGCCTGGCAGAGGTGGATTACTTCTGATTACATTGGAATACCCTGGATTACCTTTATAGACAGAATTAGTCTAGATGACCTAAGATTACTCTGGACTACATAAAATTATGGTGAATTACTCCGCAATAACTATGCTTACGCAAATTTTTAAATTAAAGCGGATTAGTCTTTAACAAAATTGTTTAATTTTCAACCAAATAGTGAATTTTTTAACCAAGAACATTATTTTTCTACCGAAAGTTTAACAAAATACATAGATAAATTTTCACCTGAAAAAGATACATTTTCAGACAAATAGTTGAATCTTCTAATAAAAATTTTCCGTTTAATAATAAAAATATTTAACAAAAAAAATGTTTTTTTATAAAATAGTAAAATATTCAAACAAAGTGATGAATTTCCAACTAATATGAAGAATCTTCAAACAAAAAATTGACTTTAAAAATATTGTGGACATTTCTACAAAGTAAATTAATTTTTAAATACAATAGATGAATTCTCAAAACTAAAAATGTAATAGTTGATACTTCAGCCCAAACAAATTTTAATTTTAAATACAAAAAAAACATATGAAGACGATCTAAAAGACGAATTTTCTACAAAAACCTTTAACTTTTCAAATAAAAAGGATACTTATCAACAGCTTTTTTACGATAAACGTTAATTATCAACCAAAAACTGGAGTTTCTAACAAAATAGTTAAATTTTTAACCCAAAAAGATAAATTTTCAACAACCGCGTTGAACTTTTAACCAAAAACAGACTTTTTCACAACAATGATGAATTTTCTAAAAAAGTAAATTATATTTCAACTAAAGAATTGAAACATGAATTTTTAATCAAGCAGTTGAATTTCAAACTAAAAAGATTAAATTTTCATTCAAACAGTTTAATTTTTAACTAAAAAATATCCATTTTCTACCAAAATGAAGCACTTACATTTGTATTACAATTTTTTTACAACAATATCTAATATTCTGCAAGATAGTCAGATTTTTAATCAAGGAGATAAGTTTTCGACTAAAATAATGAATCTTCGACTGGAATAGTTCTATTTACATTTAAAAAATACATTTTCAACCAAAAAGAGGAATTTTCAACTAATACTAAAAAAATAAAAAATGCAGTTTTAACAAGTAGTTCAAATATCAACCAGGCAATTGAATTTACAACCAAGAAGATTAATTTTCTACTGAAAACGACAAATTTTTAACGAAATAAGATGAATTTTCAAGCAAGTAGTAAAATTTTCGTCAAGTACTTGAATTTTCAACTAAAAAAAAATCATCTAAATATTATTTGCATATATAAATAAAAAAAATTTCATACAAAAATAAAATACTTAAATTTTCTATAAAAAAACCAAAAAAAAAAGAATAGTCAAGTAAATAGTCAAATTTATAATCAAGGAAATAATTTTCAACTAAAACGAAGAAAAAATCAAGCAAAGATACAAATTATTCGTGTAGATAGTTAAAGTGCTAATCTAAAAAGGCGAATTTTTAACAGAAAAATTAAATTTTCGAATAAAAAATGTCTTTTTAAAGAAGTTTTAAATTTCCTACGAATTAGTTTAATTTTTCACCAAAAGTTGAATTTTCAAGTAAACTTGTGAATATTCAGCGAGGAAGATTAATTTTATACTGAAAAAGACGAATTTTCAACAAAATAGATGAATTTAAACTAAAAAATAGATTAGATTATTAGCTAATTAGGCTGATTACTTAAATTACTTCCAATTATCCGGATTTTCAAATGGATTACTCTTGATTACGACGGATTACTCCGAGCTATCTGGATAAAAAGTGTAATAATCTAACTTTCAAGTGGATAATGCAGATTATCGTGGAATACGTACCTTTAATAAAAGTTTGCGGCCAAATCCGAATTTTACTAGCAGGGAAAATACTCCACCTATGACAGCAACTGCCAATATTTGCCAGAAGGATCTATAAAAATAAGATTTTGTTACATAAATATACTAAATGCTTGCTTGGATCGAATAGAAGGATTTGAAAAAATCGCATTAGTTCGATAAAGTAACACAGTCAAATGGAATTTCGAAAAAAGTCCGCAAAAAGTCATGAAGAAGAAGCAGTATCATCCACTGAATGAGTTTAAAGTCAGTCAGCTTGAAAGATTCTGAATCTGGGCTTATAATATTTTTTCTAAACTATTAAACTTGTTAAATTAAATTATTTTCAAATAAGAGAAGTTCACAGTTCGATAGAGCCCAACAGTATCTTGAACAATTATCCCATTTTTTGTTTAAAATTAATTGCGTGGAAGTTGACGGTTTTTTGTTTCTCCTGTAAAATTTTGGCTTTTGCATTTACGCGCTATGAAGAGTGAGCCTTCAATTCAATATAAAACGCTTTAAGTTCCTAAGATTTTAAGTTGAACTATTTTGCATTTTCAACAAAGTAGTTGAATTTGCAATCAAAAGAGACGAATTTTTAACAAAAAATTAAGTGTTCAGGTTAAAAAGTCGAATGGCTCAGAAAACAGTTGTATTTTGCACCCGAAAGATTAATTTTCAATCCAATAGTAATTGATTTAAATAAATAATTTCCAACAAAAGAGTTGCATTCACAAACAAAGATTTGAGAAATTTAAAAGAAAACAGACGAATTTTTAATAATTGAACTTTTGGCAAAACAGTAGTTGAATTTTTAACGAAAAGGTTGAATTGTCAAACAAAAAAGATTAAACTTCAACCAAATAGCGGAATTTGCAGGCCAAAAGGAAGAAACTTTTTAAAAGACAGTTGAATTAATAACCTGCAAATTTGAGTTATCATCGAGAAAAATCCTTTTCAACGAAGGAAGATACATTTTTAAACAAACAGTTGAGTTAAAAAAAAAGCTTTTCAACAACACTGTTTGATTGATTACCAAATATTTGAACCATCAATAAAAACAGAAGGCTTTTCAACAAAATAGTGTAACTCACAAGCAAAAAGACGAATATTTTAGAAGCCAATAAACTCTGAACAAAAAGTTATTTTTCAACTGATGAAGATTAATTTTAATTTAAAGAACATGAGTTTTGGAAAAAAATAATTGAATTTTCAACCAGATGGTCTCAACCGCAAACAGCTGTATTTACAACCAAATAGTTGGGAAAGTAGAATAGGAGAAAGAGTGTGAAGATTGAAAACAAATCTGAAATTAATCGATTTTAAACGTTTTCGTCTTGCAAATGTCAAACTGTCCAGGCTTCTAATTTGAAAAAATTAAAACGTTGGAGACGGATTCACGAAATTCGTTATTGTTTAATTTCCAATGCTAATAATTTTAAATTTTCTGCGCAGAAAGCTTTGATAAGAATTTATTGTATTTTTAATGTACTTCATTACATTAGTACATTTTTTTTAGTTTTCAATTTAAATTTTAAAACTTTCCTTGTGATTAAAATTTAAACAAACTATAGCGAATTACTAAGAAAAAAAGTCTATCAGTCGCATTTTTCTTTAAAAAATCGCCCCATTCGAGATCTGTAAATGTAGTAAAAAAGCAGTAAAAAATGAAATTCAACGCAACTTACTCGAACGTGATATACGTTTGAACTTGAACGGGTCTCTTTTTTTCTTTTTCATATAAAATGCGTTGTGTCCGCATTGCCACTGATCGATCGGAACCCGGAAAGATTGTGGACCATCCATTGGAAATGGAACTCTTGTGAATCATGCCTCTAATTAAAAAAAAAAACGAAAAGTTTATGTTAATATTTGTAGTGTGTAGGTTAACATCAGTGTTGTAGTCGAGGCCTGGGTACTTTTGCTAAGGCCTGGCGGCGCCAAGCCGCTTTCTTGTCACACGGAAAAATTTTTCAGTTATGTGCCATCCTTGAACTATTTTACCAATTTTGGGATTTTTTTATTTCTTCCTCACTCCCGAAATAACGTAGCTTTTGGCTAAAGACGGATTTTACGTTTATAACTTTAAATTTCTAAGATTTCAAGATGAAAGTTTTGGCACTTTCAAGAGAATAGTTGAATTTTCAACCAAAAAAGGCTTTTCTACCCGAAGGACAGAAGAAACTAATTTTCCAAAAAATATTTAAAGACTTAATCAAATAGTAACATTTACAAGCAAAAATAAAAATATGTTTTCGAAACCAGTTGAAATTTTAACAAAAAATTAACTTTTCAATCAAAAAAGATAACATTTTTAACCAACAAGGATGACTTTATACCATAAAGATAAATTGTTAAACCATAGGATGAATGTTGAACAACGTAGTAGAATTTTCAACCAAACATTATGACTTTAAACCAAAGAGATGAACTTTCCAGTAAAAGATACGAGATTTCAAAAAAAATAGTTAAAGACTTAACCAAATAGTACACTTTTTAAAGCAAAAAGAAAAAATTCTTCGAAGACAGTTAATTTTTTAACAAAAAAATTACTTTTCGACCAAGAAAGATACATTTTTAAACCAGAAACAAAAATTTGTAACAACATAGTTGAATTTATAAGTAAATAGTTCAATTTTCAGCATTTTCAGCAGAATCTTTAACAAAAAATTGAAGTTTTAACCAAGAAAGATAATTTTTTAACAAGGTAGTTGATTTCTCAACCAAAAAGTTGAACTTTCAACAAACAAGAATGATGACTTTAACCAAATATATCAATTTTCTACTACTAAAATTTAAATTATCATCAAACTAGATTAATTTTCTACTCAAAAAGACGACTTTTCAACAAAATACATGAATGCTCTATCACATAGCTGAATTTGAACTTAAAACATTATAAAGTTTCAACACAAAATTAGAATGGTTCAATTTTCAAATAAGAAATTTAATTTAAAAAAGTAACTTTGAAAATAAAAAACGAATTTTCAGTCAAAAAGATGAATCTTCGACCAAGAATGAGTATTCGACCAAGAAGATCAATTTTTTATAAACAAGATGGATTTCTAACTTTTCCAATATACAGGTTAAAATTTTAACTAAACATGGAATAGTTAAATTTTCAGATAAAAAAAAATTAACAAAAAAGGATTTTTCAACAAAATTGTTAAATTCTCAAAATTATTTACTTTTAAAGTGATAAAGACGAGTTATTAACAAAAAAATTTGAATTTTTAACCCCAAAAATATATTATGTTTTAACAACAAGTTAATTTTCAACCAAATCGTTTAATTTTAAATTATAATTATGAATCTTTAATAAAAAAATTTTTTTATAAAGTAGTTCACCTTTAAGTGAAATAACCGTCTTTTCGACCAACAAGGATCAATTTTCAACCAAGAAGATTACGAAAGACAAATTTTTAACAAAATACATGAGTTTTAAACCAAAAAGTGGAACTTTCAAGTAAAAAAATATTTAATCAAATAAATCGATTCAAAACTAGAAAAGATAAATTTTTAACAAAAAATGGAATAGTTTAATAGTCAGTTTCAAAAATTTCTTTACAACCAAACTTTCAACAAATTTCCATAAAAATAGCTCAATTTTCAGCACTAAAAAACTGCATTTTTGTCAAAGTAGTTACATTTTTGATAACAAATATGACTTTTTAACAATACAATTTCATTGTCCACAAAATATTTCATTTCAGCCAAATAATACAATTTTTAACCAAACGAGACGAATTCCGAACCAAAAATAGAATATTAGTATTTTCAATGTACAAAAAAGAACTTTTACCCAAAAATGTAGTTGGATTTCCTAATGGGTTTAAGTTGTAAATGTAAACGTGTTTTAAATTTATAACATTAAATTCCTAAGATTTGAATCCAAAATACATTCCATTTTTAAAAGAATAGTTGAATTTTCAACTAAAGAACCTTTTCTATCCAAAGAAATGAATTTTCAACACAAAAAGATGAATTCACAATATAAAAAAAATAATGTTCAACCAAATAGCTACATAAACAACCAAACAGATGAACTTTCCACTAAAAGAGACGAGTTTTCCAAAAAATACTCCAAAAAGTACTCTCCCTAGGGATCGCGAGACCTTGTATTTGGTGGAAGGGCTTACGGGTCTCACTGGACTATAGTCCGGAATAGGTGAACCAGAGGGGCTGCATCGCGAGGTGTTACTGCTCTGGGGATGTGACGGACTCCGGCCGGTGGGATCTAAACTGAGGAGCGGTCCTTCCAGGGGGCACTGGCAACACCCCCTGGTATCAAGGGCGCGCGTTCTCATGCTCCCGAAACCAAGATGTGATCGTCGTGTCGAGGGAGGCATGGCACCAGGTCAACAAATCCTTGAACACCCTGGCCTACCCCTCTCAGTGGAGTCGGACAGGAGGGAGTCATAAAGGAGGTGTCTTAACGGGGACTTTGGGACACCACGTCAAATGTCATAGTATTTAGACCTGCCCCCTGCATGCGGGGCTCTGCAGGGGGTATTTTCTATTTCCCTAGCTTTTCGTGGGACTTTTATGTTCGAATTTTTTTTAAAACAAACCAAAAACAATGAGGGACCCGTTCCGGGACTGTTCTTCAACCCACCGCAGAAAGAGGAAGGCTTCGTAGGGGGCAATCCACTGGAAGCGGTTCGAAACAATGAGGCGGGCGACAATCCTGTCGCCGGAAGCTTTCGGAGATTCCCCGGCTTTGTCTTTCAATGGCTGATACGGTAATCTCCATGATGTAGATAAATTTCCACCACAGTAAAGGCGCATAGCTGTCAAGGGTATGGATGCGATT
This sequence comes from Druon quercuslanigerum, assembly GCA_010014905.2. NCBI lineage: Eukaryota > Metazoa > Arthropoda > Insecta > Hymenoptera > Cynipidae > Druon > Druon quercuslanigerum. Next base: position 28,614 of record JAAAKG020167770.1, on the reverse strand, counting down.
TTGGTGCCTAGACTCTGCTCCAGGGATCTCACTGTTATTAAGGCGAGGCTCAGGGGCGGAAGCGGAGAAAGACTGGAGGTTGTAATTGCCTCGGCTTATTTCCCTGGCGATGCGGATGGATCGCCACCTCCCAGAGAAGAAGAGATTTAATCGAATACCTATCGGGCACTGACATGGAGCTTCTGAATCGAGGTGATACTCCCACATTCTAAGTTAAAAACAGGAGTGAGTTTCTCGATCTGACTCCTATGCTCGGATCGAAAGACATTCTGGAAACAGCGAGGCTCCACAAGATCCTAGCGAAAAGCCCGGAAGCTCGCCTCGGGCTAATAAAGCTCGATAATGGTGAGCTTGCCGAAGACTATGAAGCAACGCTGAACCACCTGATGGAAGTCCACTTCCCGGGGTTTCACCGAATCCAAATCGACCTAGAGGAAGAAGACTGGGGCCAAGAGTTGAGTAGGGACGATTGGAAATTCGCCTCAAAGGTTGTAGACAACAAAAAGGTGGAATGGGCCGTAGGGTCTCCTTCTACCCCTTTAAATCACCTGGGACGGACGGCATCTATCTAGCGATTTTAAAAAGGCCTGGAATTTGTCATTCCTCCACTGATGAAGTTACTCAGGGCAAGCATCGCTCTAAAACATGTGCCAACAGCATGAAAGGACAGTAAAGAGGCCTTTATTCCCAAACCTGGGAAGGAGGGCTACACTGCTGCAAAAGATTTTAGACCGATCAGTCTAACGTCTAATATTCTAAAGACGTTGGAGAGGCTGGTCGAGAGATATATCAGGGATGAGGTACTTTTGGCCTCACCGCTGCAGAAAGGGCAGCGCTTTTCAGGCCGGCTGCTCGGTAGAGGCGGCACTCCATGCTGTTGTGGCAAAATTAGAGCAGCAGCTGGAACAAAGGGGTATGCTGTGGGTACGTTCCTGGAGGTCATCTGTTGAGTCTTTAAGGTGTGGTATGCCAAACTAGCTGGTAAGCTGGATAGGTAGGATTCTACGCCGAAGAAGACTCGAAACCAGATGGGGCGAAGGTCTAGTTAAAGGAGTTGTGCCACGACGGTGTCCTGTCGCACCTCCTGTGGTGCATGGTAGTGGACGGCCTCCTTCGTAGGCTTAATAAAGAGGGATATTATACTCAGGGATATGTGAATGACTTTGTAATCCCAGTTAGGGGGGCTCATCTGGCAACGTTGATGGGCCTTACAAGGTCGGCGCAGCGCGTCGTAGAGCCCTGGTGAGACAGCTCAGGGCTCTCGGTAAATCCGGAAAAGACCAGTATGGTCATTTTCAAGAGGAATTATAAGATGCCGAAACTTGACGCTCCTGTTTTTTTGGGGTGGGAGGCTGACGTTTTAGACTCGGTTTAATATCTGGGAGTAGTCCTAGATAGCAAACTGAACTGGGCAAAGCACCTGGAGACCCATTGCAGGAAATTTGTCATTAGTTTTTGGATGTGTAGGAAAGCTTTTGGACTGACGTGGGGAATAGGGCCTAAAATGCTTGTACGGCTCTATCCCGCTCTCCTTAAACCGAGGCTTCTTCATGCGGCCGTGGTCTGGTGGCCACGGGCAGAACTTAAAACGATGCAGGACAGGCTGCGACGACTAAAAATGCTAGAGTTTAGGGGTTTGACGGGAGCAACGAGGACTAGGTCCACAGTGGCGATGGTCTTCATGCTCTGTGAAGAACCCTACACCTCGCGATAACTGTAAAAGCGCCACACGCGATGGGCCGCCTGGCGAAAGTAAACAGATGGGCTCTGGAGACTAGACACTCTAGGCTCCCGAGTCACATCAGCCCACTGCCGATTCTTGAGGTGAGGCAGGACAGAATAACAAAACGCTTCAACTTTACCAGGGCTTTCCGCGTCTGCATTCAATGCAGGAATGCATGGAAAGGAAATGGTAACCCACTCCTCCAAAGGGAAATCTGGTATAAGGATAGCTCCAGGGGAGAGGGAGGGTCAGGAACAGGAATCTATGATTGCGAAGAGGGAAGTGGTGGTCCCGCTTGGGGGACATGCTACTGCTGAGGTCCTTGCCGCCCTTCGCTAAGCTGAAACACTATTAGAAGAGAACCCTGCTGGAAGACGATTACGATCTGTTCGGTCAGCCAACCGACACTAACTGCAGTAGGAAAACCAGATATAACATCAGACCTGGTTTGGGAATGCAAAAAGGCATTGAACCAACTTGCAGAAAAAAACAAAGTGGCTCTAATATGAGTCCCTGGTCACACAGGGATCAAGGGCAACGAAAAAGCGGACCAGCTAGCAAGATACGGTGCAGCAAGTGAATACATAGGACCGGAACCAGTACTGGGAATAGCGTCTTGCTGCATCGGTCGTGCTATTAAAAGCTGGACCCGCACAAAGCATCGAGAATACTGGGAGCAGACACAGAAATGCCGACAGGCGAAGTCCATCCTGGGCTATACGTACAGAATGGACAGAGCCAGGGAAATCATGGGTTTGCTAAAGAAAGCCATAAGGACGGTGGTTCAGATGCTCACTGGGTATAACCAATAGTACTACCATATGCACAAAATGGGATATAACCTCTCGACAGAGTGCAGGAGACGCGGCAGGGATGATGAAACATCTTTGCATGTATTATGCAAGTGCCCGGCGTTAGCTAGGCTCAGGCAGGACCCTTGGGTCCTATTTCATGGAACCTGAAGAAGTTTCAATGCTGTCGGTGCTTGACATACTGGACTTCATCAAGAGGTCTGAGGTCAACTACTGACAGCGATTTTTAAGGGACTGGCACAATAGGGTTTATAGCTCGAGCGCCAGGGGAGCTCCATAGTGGCTGCCCGTCCGGTATACATCTAACTAACTAACTAAATAGTAAAGTTTTCAAGTCAAAAAGACGAAATTTTTCGAAGACAGTTGATTTTTTTACAACAAAGTTGATTTTCAACCACAAAAGATAAATTTCCAACCAAAAAGGATGATTTTTTTAAACCATAAAAGTCGAATTTTAAATCCAAAAAGATGAATTTTCCATCCAAAAGGATGACTTTCTAATAAAGTAGTTGAATTTTCGCTAAAAAATTATGAATTTAACAAAATAGTGCAATTTTCCAAACAAATTATATTTTAACAACAAAGTTGAATTTCTAACCAAATAGTTGAATTCTCAGCATACAAGGATGTATATATCAATCAACAGGTCAAATTTTCAAACGAAAAAGAATAATATTCATTCAAGTATTTAAATTTTCGAGATAAAAAGACCAATCTTTTGGAAGACAGTTGAAATTTTTATAAAAATGGCTCATTTTTAACCAAGAAGTTAATGCTCTGCTAAAAAAATACGAATTTGTAAGCCAAACAGACGAATTATATACAAAAAGAATCAAATTTTAAAGTCAAAGATATATTATTTTACCAAATTGTTGAATTTTTAAGACAAAAAGATTAAATTTCTACAAAACCGTAGAATTTTTAACATAAAATAATAGACATGTTTACAAATTATTTCAACTTTTTAAACAACATAAATTTTTAACCCAAAAGTTGAACTTTCAACTAACAAAAATAAATTTTCAATCAAACACAGCTCAGTTTTAAACTAGAAAAGATACATTTTTAACAAAAAATGGAATAGTTCAAACGTTAAACGAATTTTCATCAAAAGATTTAAATTTTCAACTAAAGATGGACCTCCAACTAAAAAACTGATTTTTTGACAACGTAGTTGATTTTTTGATAAAAATATGACCTCTTAACGATATAGCTGCATTTTTAACAAAATAATAAAAAAATTGGAAGCAAATTATTGGACTTATTAACCAAACTTAACGAAATAAAAAATATAGAATATGAGCATTTTCAATAACAAATTAACGTTTAGTCAAAAATGTCGTTGGATTTTCATACCGCCAGGCCACTATATCTTTTAGGACTACACCACTGATGAACATTATATTTTAGCTACTTGACCTGTTACCTGGTTTTAAGTTTCGGCTTCAACTGGGGCAACTTTTCGGTGAAAAGTTTGGAGCGAAGTTCACGCAACTCATTGGCATGTGCTATGCCATAAATAGCAGACTCCCACGTACCATAATGAAGAGAAGCTCCGCCGGCATTTGACTTGTTCCAACCTTTCAAGTAGGTCTCAACGCTGTTCACTTCACCATCGAATTTACCTTGAGTGAAGATTATTCCAAGATCGCACGGAATACTGTCGAAACCACAGGCGCTGATCACGTATACGCCGGCTTCTTGTGCTGCTTTGTGATATTCGAGCTGCATTCTTTCCATATACTAAAAACAAAAAAAGGCCAAAATATGATTACCGAATCAAAGCAATTTTTCCAGAATATAGTAGAAAAGTGATTTAAATATTTCCGAAATACCTGAGGTTCTCCACTAACGTCCACGTGATGAGTTTTAGCGGCGATACAAGCCTTTACAACCGCCTCTCCATAAAATCTGTATGGACCACAACAGTTCGCGATTACCTTGGCACGCTCAGCCATCTTCTTCAAAGATTCTTCATCCTTCAAGTCGGCAACTATTACCGGAATATTTTCTGAAGAAACATAATTACTATGACTAAAAATCTGTTTTTATAAAGGTTTTACAGGGGGCCTACTCAAATCCTGGAAATAAATTCCCTGACAATTCGAAGTTTGTTCCGGATAATCTCAGATTTTTTCAGGTATAATTTATCATAGTACTAAATTAAATTCAATTTGAATAGTTGTATTTTTAACCAAAAAGATTAATTTAAAATAAAAAACATTTTTCAACAAAATATATGAAATCGCAAACAAATAATTGAGTTTTTAACTAAAAAAGATCAATTATCAACCAAATTGTAGTTGAGTTTTCAAAAAAAAAAAGGAATAAAGTTTCAGTTAATAAAATTAATTCTCCACACAAACAAATTTTAAACCAAAGTAATAAATTTTAAACTAAAATAATAAATGTTCAAATGGAACAGATTAATCTTAAATAAACAAGTGAAATTTTTACAAAATTACTTTCACCCAAAAAAAAAAATTTCAGCTAAAACGATAAATATTTAAGTGGAATACTTTTATTTTTAATCAAAAATATTAATTTTTGAACATCAAGATTCATTTTTAGACAAGAAGATTAACTTTTTACAAAAAAAGATTTTTTCAAGAAAATAAATGAATTTTCAAGAAAATAGTTGAATTTCAACTAAAAAGACCCACATTTAAACAAACTGACGAATTTTCAAATCAAATGATAAATCTTAAACTGGAACAGTTAAATATTAAACCAAACAGATTAATTTTTTTCATTTATTTTGTGAATTATAAACAAGTAATGCCTGATAACTAATTAATCGAGTACAATCTTTATGCAATACAACATATTATACATTTTAAACCTAGAAGACTATTTCCTACCAAATGATGAATTTTCAACTAAAAAAAGGATACATTTTCAACGAAAAATTTAATATTTAAATTTTCAGTTAAACAAAGTTTATGTTCAATTAAAAAGATGAATTTTCAAATAAAATTATCAAATCCTCAATGTGAATAGTCACATTTTCAGATAAATTGATAAATCTTTAACTGTAATGGTTGAATTTTAAACAAAAAAGATGAATTTTCAAATAAACTTATGAACCTTCAACTTCAATAGATGAATATCAAAACAAAATGATGAATTTTCAACGAAGAAGATTATTTTCTACAAAAAAAAGACGAACTTTCAACTCAAAAAAGATATTTTTTCAACAAAAGTTACAGTTTTTAGTTTTAAAATAATGTGATAAGGTTTGCACTGAAGTAATGAAGCTTCAACTGGATTCGTTCAATTTTTTGAATAAAAAAAATAAAATTACAACTGAAATTATTAACCAACAATATGAAATTTCCAGCAAGAAAATTCATTTCTATAAAAGAAAACACGCAATTTCAAATAAAACAGATAATTTTTCTACCAAAAATTGAACAGACTGAATTCATTTTATATCAGACAGGTTCTACACTTGAAGTCCAGAATCTCTCGATGACAAAATATATTGTTTTGGAGACAAAATTCGGCGATACGCATTTTTGCGATTTGTGAAAAATATATTATTACAAAGTACTTTGAATTTCTGGCTTCGTATAAATAACTTTTTGACTAATTAAGATATTCAATATTTCTTTCCACATTTCCGTAGAGTTTATCACCGTGTTTCGAAGCACGCGAGAAAAATTATAAATTGTTTAAAATTAACAAAATGAGCGCGACTTTTCTGGAAATATTAAAAGTAAATTTTTTCAAAAAAAACCCACACTTATATTTTTGTTAATTTTTTTTTTACTATCATATGGAAATTATCTTGTTAGTTTTATGCATGCTCAATATGTAAAACTCGAAGAATAAATGTAAATGTCAAACGACAAGTGCGTCCAGATTTTTAAATTTCTAAATAGATACTGATTTTTTTATATTTTTCTCTGAAACGGTACAAGATATCATAAATGAGTAAAGAAACTTTTCGTAGTACTTTTTTAATCGTGAATATTATTTTCTTAACAGTTTTTCGTATATGTTGTTATAAGCAAGAAAAATACGAAAACTCGACTTTACGGAAAAAAATTTTCTCAATGTTGAGAAAAAATAGTCAACATTTATATAACTTTAATGAAAAAATTGGAGGTTTTTTGGAAAAGGAAGTCAAAAATTCAAATACGCATACGAATCGCAAAAATACGTGTCGCCTAGTTTTCTATAAAAAACAACATATTTCGTCCCTTGGAGATTCTGCGACTGTAAATGTAGAAACTGCTTGATTGGTAATGGATTCAGTCAATAGTTCAATTATTAGTTAAAAAATTAATATTCAACCATAAGAGATAAATTTTTAACTAAAATTATATAGTTTTATATAACTATATAATTATATAGTTAAAGTTTTAACTGGGATAGATAAATCTTCAGAAATAAAAATAAATCTTCAGCCAAAGAAAAAAAGAATTTTCAACCAGAAAGATGAATTTTCATCCAAAAAAAGCAATTTTGAATAAAAGAGTTAACAATCAGCCAAGTGATCAAATTTTTATTTTAAAAAAAAGTTCTCAACTAAAAATGTAGTAGTTGATATTACAACCCAAAATGTTTTTAATTTCGGTCGAGAGAGAAAAAATTGCATAAAAAACTGTTGAATTTTCCAGGAAAAAAACGATTGCAAACAAGATTAATTGTATACTATTAGAGAACGAATTTTCAACCGAAAACGATCTATTGACAAAAAAATAATAGGATAGTTCAATTTTCATTTAAAAAAATGTAATTTCAAATAAAAAAAAAAAGACTTCAAAGAATTTTTTAAATATAGTAATATAAAAATACTTGTAAAAACGAAGAATCATTATTATTTAAACTTAGATTGCAATTTAAAAAAATTATGCACGCTTTCGAAAAAATTTCCTAACTGCAAAAAAACCCTGATATTCTCAGATTTTTCCGGGCATATCAAAATTCCCTATAAATTCCAGGTGTGCCAGGTAAAGTAGACGCCCTGTATTTACTGATTCTGCACTCGGTTCTTTTTGCATTTTGTAACAAAGAAAAAATTACCGGCAGATGCGACAAGTGCCTCCAGAGCTTCCTTACGACGGCCAGCTACACCCCATGTAAATCCTTTTGCTTTTGAAAATAGAGCAGCCGTCTTCACGACATGTTTGCCGGTGAAGCCTGTCGCTCCAAAAATAACGATATCTAAACGTTCCTCTGCCATTCTGAAAAACAGAATTTGTTTTCATGAAAATCGATGAAGATTATAGCCTCGGACTTAACGTCAGAAATCAAAAATAGAGTCGAGTGTAACGAAATGAAAACAATTGTGCAATAAAATTTTTCAAGTGTTAAACTTATGTGTAGGCCGAATTTAAAGTTTCTGGTCCGAAATAAAAAAGTGTGCAATTAAAATTTATATTTATTTTTTAAGCAAAATGTCCAGTTTTCTAAACTAATATTTAAAAAGTATTTAACATGAAATTCAATGTTTATTTAAAATGTTATTCTTTAGTCCATAAGTGATCAAAATTCTTACTTATTTATCGCGGGCTTTACAGTATTTTCTCTATGCGCCTATTTTTCTCGTTCTTTCACTTAATTGCGAACCGAATTATTAGAACAAAAAAATTTAACTATTTTTGGTTTAAAATTCATTCTTCCTTTATGGTTTAAAATTTTATTATCAAACTTTTGATCAAGGATTCTTCTTTTTTAGTTGAAAATTATATTATTTGGTTCTAAATTGAATTATCTTGTTAAAAATTAAACAATTTGTTTAAACAGTCATACTTTTTTAGTTGAAAATTCGTCTCTTTGGCTTGAAAATTCAAGAACTTGATTTCAAATGTTTTTATTTCTTGGCTAACAAATTTTTTTTGTGTATTAAGCATTTAACCATTTTGTTGAAAATGTATCTCTTTGGTTTAAATATTTATCCCTTTCTGTAAAAATGTCACCTTTTTAGTAAAAACGCGGCTGTCTGGTTAAGAATTAATGTTAGTATTAAAGATAAACTGTTCTAGTTGAGCATTTTTGGTCTTTTTGGTCTGAAATTTCAACTAATCGGTACACAATTAAACTGTATTGTAAAAAATTATTTTTTAAAATGAAAATTAATTCTACTAAATAAAAATTTTACTACATCACGTCCATTGTTCACACTGTTCAGTTAAAACTTTATGTAATTTGTTGAAAATTCGCATGTTCTGGTAGAGAAGTAATCTTCTTAGTTGAAAGTTCAACTATTTGTTTAAAAATTAATGCATTTTGTTTGAAAGAGTTTTTGTTTGTTAAATCCAGTTTTTTTTAAATATAAAATCAATATCTTATTCTGTCGAAATACCAACCATTAAATTTCTTGTTGAGAACTCAACTAATTTGTTAAAAATTCAACTGATTGGTAAAAAACTAAATTTTTTGTTGAAAAGTCAATTATTTGGTTAAACATGTCTAGAATTTCGAAAAACACAAATAAAATTTGGTCTTATTTCACATCCACTGTTCAAACGGTTCAGTCGAAAATTGAAGTTATTTATTGAAAAATTCTTCTATTTTAATAGAAAAATAATCTTCTTAGTTAAAAAATTAAACTCATGGTTAAAAAATATGTACCTATTTCGTTGAAAATTCGCCTTAACTGTTAGAAAATGAATGTATTTTTGAACATTTTTCTTTTTTGGAAGAAAATTGATCTTCTCCGTCGAAAATTTATCTTTTTAGTTGAAAATTTTAATATTTGGTTGAAAATTTAACTGTTTTTGTAGAAAGCTCATCAATTGTAAGCGTTTGCAATTAAAAAATATTTACGAGCGATTTTGGACAATTTGATTAGAAAAAGAAGTTGAATTGTATCGTTTCTAAGTCGAAGCGCTAAAAATTGAACAATTTGAATTTGAATTGTAGAATCAGGAATATAGTATGATTTTAGATTAAATTTTGGAAAATAGGACGGTATTGTAAACTATAAAAACAGTTCTAATACGATTTTTTATTTATATTGCTGAAAATAGATTCCCAACAGAAACTTAAAATGTATTATATTAATTTTGAAGGTAGGCAGTACAGAACTAGATAACCAAAAAAATCTAAATTTTTAAGGATAACGAAAAAACATTCTGTGAAGTCGAAATTACCATTTAAAGATAAGAAAGAAGTCCACTTGCGAGAGGACGCATTGCTGATTTAAGTACAAGAAAAGTTAATTGGAAATACTTATTTATTTTCGAGCTAATAGATGTGTCAGCTGACAATTTGAAAGTGACACTGATCACAATATGGAAGTAGATCGGCTGCGGATTGCGATAAAAATGTAATCTTTACTTTAAATAAAAAATAAAAACTTTCTTCCGAGATATTGAGTTTCTGAATAAGGGGAAAAACATTTTGATCTAGAAAAGTGAAAAAATTCCGAGTAAATCGTCCAAGAATTTTGAGGTTAAAATTAAACAGGCTTGAACACAAACCTCTTTGAATATAAACAAATTATTTTGTTTTTAGAAAATTAAAATTTATTGTGACAGTATCGCACTGAAATAGACGATTATTCGGTGAATGGGCTATAAAAAGTATTTTTGTCAATAAACGTTAATAATTTCAAAAAATATCGTGAAGGGAAGAAAAAAATGATTACTACGCTAAAATTTAAATTAACTTTTTTTATTATTGTATTAAAAAATTAAAATTCGAACAAATCCTTTTATCACGCCGTGTATTTGAGTTTTTAAGAACCTTTTATGCAATAAACCCATTTTCAAAAAAAAGGTTGGTTATATGGTTCTATATTGCCACCTTGTAATTGTCGTTGGAACAACAATTGTTGATAAAATAGAATTGGTAAAACGGGAAAACATATTTAGTTCATTTGAACGTCCAAAACTTCAGGTACATAAAAATTGAATATTTTAAGATTCGAATATTGCAAATTGGCTCATTTAAAATTCCGAAGGATTGAAGCTTTTAAATTTGAATAATTTTAAATTCAAGGCGATTAAAATGTTTGAATTTAATATTTAAAACTAAATTAAATCTTTCACAGTCAAAACCTGCAAAATTCTAAAATTTTAAGTTGTTATCACATAATAAAATTATACTTTAACAATAAAGCTGATTAAAAAAATTTTTCTAAAATAAAAAAAATACATAGCGTCATTCTAAACAAACTTTCGAAATAAATAATAATTTTTAAAGAGAAACATTAAAAATGAAAACATTTCTACTTCGGAACGTTAAAACTTACGAAATGAGAACTTTATTTAAAACTGCAAAAATGTTGTCCCCTTAATATTTCAATTAATTGAAGTAAATTTAAATCGCTTACAAATTAATAGTTTTTTACGTTGCTAATTATACTTTCTAAAATTCAGCCAATTCAATTTTAATTGCAAAATTAAAACCTATGAAAGGGAAGAATTAAAAGTTTATCGACGACCATGAAAATTAAAAGCTCTAAAATTATTGTAACCATTTAAAAGTACCGAAATTATACATTTACTGATGTATCAATTTCAGACTAATTTTTATAATTTTTTTATTTTGAACTCATTTTTTTATTTTTTATATTCAAATCTTTTCTTAGAATTATTATCTACTTTAAAAATTTTCGAATCAAACATTTTTCAATCTAAAATGATTTGTTGCTTTAAATCTTGAACTAAAAATCGGACAATTGTAAGATCTTACATTTAAAATTAAAATAAAGAATATAACACAATATGGTTATAATATGATTTCGTTTTTTTTTTAAATTATACAATTTAAGGCTTTTCGTTTCGACATTGGTTTATATTTACACCTAAAATTAATTAATTCAAAACTGACCATCAAGACTTTTAATATGAAATTTTGAAATATTTAATAGCGAAATGGTCCTAAAACTTTGAATATTTAAATTTGAAACTACAATACTGCGAAATTAAAATTCTAAACCTCCAAAAATTAATCTAAAAATTAATTTAAGAAAAAAATTTAGTTTCAAGGCCTCAGAGACTAAACTGTTTTAGAATTGCACTTTTAAAACTATAATTTTAAATTAAATTTATAGACATTTTAAAGGCGGTAAAATATGAATAATAAGTATTATATCATATAGTATCAAGTGACATTTAAAACGACTGGATAGGGTTTTTTAAAAGTAAAAAATCACTGTGATTTTCACCGTTCAAAATTTTACAATTTTAAATATTGCAAGAAATATTGTGAATCTTTCACGTTTAATCATTTGAAAGATATAAACACTTTTAAAATTACATACTTTCTAATTGGAATTGTTTAAAAATCACGAATTATGAAATATGAGAACAGCAAATCTCCCGGTGCATTATTTTTCTCCCGGTTCTCCCGACTGGGTGGAAACTCTGTTTTTAAATAATTTTAAACGGTTTTTTAATGATTTCTGCCCATTAAAGAAATTATTTTAAAAAAAGGATATACTTATGCTGGAAATTCATTTACGGAGATATAAAAAATAGCCCAAATAGAATAATTGGCCCAATAAACATAATCAAGAATATACTCTCTTTTACAAAATACCATAATTAATAATAAAATCATGATATTTACATGTAAGTTAATTAAATATTTCGTTCCAAGATTTGTCATTGCATTAGCAACTACACTTTTAAATGCTTTGAATCGCATATTACAAAAAGTTCAAGTTTCAGCGCCTGAAATAGTCTACATTTCAAAATCACTTCATTTGTACTGATCCAGCAGAAACATATTTTAGCTTCACCGTTTTATTTAGATTGTAAATACTAGTTCAGTTTGAAACGTTTCAACACTCCTATAATGATTTAAAAGTCAAGTGGATCAAATTTGAAAGTTGGAACATTTAACTTTGCAGTTTATGAACTTGAAATTTTCAATTTTTTCATAATTTAACTTTGTACATTTAAATTTAAAATTGATCACTTTTTAATATCTATTTTCAAAGATACTATATTTTTTAATTGTTCTAATTTTATGTTGGATAACAACTTCTGTTTCCGGTACCCAAATTTTCAACATCTTTTAAAATGTATAAGCTTCAACTTTCTTTTTTATTTGTATTCTCAAATATCGTATATTTAAAGAAAAAAGGGAAGTTTTTTGAGAATATGGAAAGATATGCAATACATAATATTTATATTTTTTCCAAAATTTTGTCCAAGTTCAAATTTTAACCAAGTCTATCAATACTTCAATTTTTGCTTGTTTTGAAAATTTTTAACTTAAATAAAAGTTATAAGATTTTTTTGTATTAAAAATTAGGTATTATCATTAGATTCGTGAGAGAAAGCTGCACCTGTGTTAATAAAAATTATGAATTCTAAATATTTATTGAAAAAACGGTTTTTTATAAATGAAGAAAGTTTAAGAAGTTGAAAAATATAAAACAAAAAGATACGCAAAGCACTTTGTGAGGCTGAAATGCGTACAAGGTATATAATACGTCATTAGCATACACATGAAAAAGAACCTAAAGAACTTCGTTCCTTTTTTGTCTTGTAAACGTGTCAGAGTTCAGCGGGAATTTACACAAAAAGAATCGCTTGGCTCTACTCATGTTTGAGACTTGTGAATTAGTTTGGACTTGATCGAAAATCCACGGGAAATAGGTCCCGGCTAGATTCGGGTATACACTAGCAATAATCTTTCGGGTAAGTTCGGGACAGCTGCTGAATACACAGTGTCCCTTACGTTTGTTTTGTTCTTGTATTTTGAGGCTCCACTCGCGCTCTTCGACAAAGGCATCATCCTCTAGTGACGTTCTTTTTGCCTTGTATGTTTGACTTTCCGCGGCTAGTAAAAACTCTCGACTCCATTTTCTAATAGAAATTGTTTTAAAAAAATACATTTTTTATTGTAAAATATGAAACTCATTATTTTTACCCGACTAGTATAACTTAATTACCCGAAATTTTATTCGATATTAGATTTTTTTGGGACCAGAATTTGTGTATCCATAGAGAAATTATTTTAATTCTAAAAATTAAAAACATTTTACCTCCTTGTTATATCGTAGAGCCATTTTTTATTTAAAATTAGCAACTTTTAGACACTGAACATTTTCGATTTTCATCAAATTTTTTATTTTTAGCCCACCCTACTAAATCGGTAAATTTATAAATTTACAACAATTTTAAATTAAATACATGAACATTTCAGAAAATCAGGAAAATTTAAAGCAAGAATAATATTATGTCTATGAAAAAGTATATGAATAACATGCCCTTGAATATAAAATTTGTAGCTCTGGCATAGCATAAACATTGTGCTGTACGCACAGAAATATGAAAAACAGAAAAAAAGGTGTCGAGCTTTCGAGTTATAAGAATATGTTAATAATAACTCTAACAAGCACGAAAAATTCTTTTTAAAATCTATTAAATTATCTAGGTTGATAACTGAAGTACACTTGAGATTTAATGAAACTCTAGATACCACAATAAAATTTTGTTTGAAAAAGTTAATATTTTTTGAGACACAGATCACCAAAATCGACTGCTGTCAAACCCGTCCAGTTCATGGATATTTCTTAAATCCCAGTGAACATAAAACACATACGCCTGAAATATTATAAACGCATTACGAGACAAATAGAAGGCCGACAAATAAAAAAAATTAATTTAAAAAATCGTTTTCTTTTTTAAAAAAATGAGTTTCACTATAATACACATACAGTGTTATTTGCATACGAAATATTTAGTTTATTTCAATTTTGTAACTATTTAGTACAATTTAGTCCCGCAAGTCCTTCTTTTTCTCCAACCTTCATTCATTTCCAGTTTAATTATCCGGTTTTCAGTTTTAAAAATCCAATTCCGTTTGGAATATGGATATATATCCTTTCACCACGATCTTCAGTAGAATTTTCGAGAATTTTGAAGCTAAGAAAACGTATTTTCAAACATTTACGGCCCTTACATAGTTACGCTGTCACACCCTTCAATTAGTAATTATAAATTTCCCATCATCAATAAACAAAAATAAACTTATCTTTTCATAAATATGGGAAGAATAACAAAAGATTGATTTAAAAAGAATCAAAGCCATGCCTTTTACGATATGATGCACATAATAAAAAAAAACATTTTTGGAGCAAAGTATGATAAACTAATCACTAAAGTTTACATTTGACCAAATTTACCGCGCACTATTTTTATCACAAAAAAATTCTAGAAGTACTTGAACATTGTTCTATTTTTATATCGAACATGACATCATACCTGACGGCTTTTTTCACTCAGGTTTGTTCGAAGGTCGTTTCGGCTTGGGCCGGCAACACAAACTGTCAGTTTGAGACCGTTAGATCATACACTTTATAATAACTTTTCTGCCTAGCAACAAGTATTGTAGAGAGAGACTGCAGCTACTTATAAGCCGGTAAAATGAGACAGGTATAAACGCACCGGTCTTTCTGACATATATACTACGCAGTGACATTCGTTTACAAATAAAAACATTGAATTTTCGAGGTTATTTATGCGATAAAATGCATTAATTGATTTGTTGAAAACGATTATTTTTTTCTTTTAATAAATACCTTTTATCGTTGCGAACTTTTGTGAATTATTTCTTGCGTTACACGCCTGAGTCGTGACACGTCTCCAGCAACTAAACAACCATGTAAACAGCTTGAGCTATAGCTATAACACTCCCGCTGCGCAATTCAGTGTGCTACTTAAACAAATGTGCATGGCATATGGTGAAGCTAGACAAGGTGTGGCGAGGGCAAAAGGGCCGCGAACACATACACAATGTTAACCAACACATATGTAATTATACTGAACATACAAGAAATTTGGGCGTCTCGTTTAGGCAATTGCGCACAACTTTCGTAAACTCGTCTCGAATGTTGGGATACCTTGTCTAGTTCCACCATGGAAATGTAGTTTCTTGAATCATGGAAATGTATGGAAATAGGAACTTTTTTTTCGAGAGGGATTTGGTCGGCTGGATATATCATAAATATAAAAATAGTTTAAAGTCAACATTAATTAAACTAGGGGGATCAGAGCTGATATTCGGAATCTAGGACAATCGGAATTCAAAAAATCTGCCCTCTGCGCGGGCTTATAATCACCGGCTGACTTCGCTTCGTTGAGTGCTAAGGGCGGCTCAGCGGAAAATGATGGTCGAATCAATAATAAACTCTATTTTGTTAATATATTCGTGAAAACTAATTTTTTCAATATAAGAGTATTTTGAAATTTTTTTTCACCTTTTATAAAATTGTTTAGTGCAGTAATAAAATTATTATTTATTACAAATATATCCAGAGCCGCATTTAGATCTCACTTAGCCAATCCTCCATCAGGCCAGCCTTTGTGTACAATGCCTTTGTTCAGTTCTCGATGTCCCCCATATCCCCCTCCAGGTCCAAAAATCACCCCTAAATGTAAAATATCCTCAGTTAGCTCTCCCCGACCACAAAAATCGAGCATAAAATCCTCCCAAAACGTAGAAGCAATATAATTGCTGAAGAAATAAAATTGTAAAATAAAATTGCATAAAAATGAATTATTTGATCATATAAAATTGTTGAAATAAAAATTTTAAAAGTAGAATTGTTGAAGAAATAAGTTAAACAGTAAATAAAATATTTTTAAAAATTAAGATGTTTCAAAATTAAATTGTTGAAGACACAAAATTGTTAAAGAGTAAATTAAAAAAAAACTGTTAAAAATAAAATTGCTGAGGAAATGAAATTTTTAAATAAATGATTAAAAAATCAAATTGTTGAAGAAATTAAATGCTAAAAGCAATACAATTACCTAACAAATAAAATTGTTGAAAAAAAAAGAATTGTTTAAGAAATGAAATGGTAGATGAGGTAAAATAGTTTTAAAATATTTTTTTCAAAATTTAGTTGTTTAAAAACACATATTGTAGAAGAAATTAAACTTTAGACTTTTGGAGAAAGAAAATATAACAAAAAATAAATTAAATGGGTGAAAAAATAAAACTGTTTTAAAATAAAATTTTTGAATAAGCAATACAATTGTTGAAAAAATACAATTGTTGAAATAATGAATTGTGTAAGAAATAAAATAGTTGAAAAAATAACCAAATTACAATCCATACATAAATACAATTTTTAGAAAATGTGTCAAAAAATAAAATATTTGAAAAAATAAAATTGCTGGAGAAATGAAAAAAAATAGTTTAAGAAATTAAGTTCTTTAAAAATTAATTTATTGGCAAATTAAAATTGAAGAAAAAATGGTTTTCGAAAATAAAATGGAAAAATAAAATTGCTAAAGAAATGAAATTTTTAAAGAAATGAAATTGTAAAAGAAATAAAATAGTTTGGAAAATGAAATTTTAAAAATAAAATTGTTGAAGAAATGAAATTATAGATGAAATAAAATAGTTCGAAAAATAATAAAATTGTTTTAAATAATTGCAGATGCAATACAATAGTTCAAGAAGAAAAATTGGAAAAGAAATGAAATTTTCGATGAAATAAAATAGTTCAAAAAAGAAAATTGTCGAATAAATCTTATAGATGGCTAAGTTTAGTTAATTAAATTAAATGTACATGCAAATTCATTATGAATAGTGAAAAATAAATAAGTCATTATTAATAATAAAATTTATTCCATTATTCTGATATATTTATGTATTTCTTTATAATTCTAAATGATGAAAATATTCTCATGAAAATGTAAATTCCTAAAAAATAGGATTAGAACAGGTGCAATATACAAAAGGTGGACATCTGGGCCTCAATCCCTCAGCCCAAAGTAAGTACATACTTTCGCTGTTTCGGTACTTCGCCCACTAATCAAAAATTCCGAGTATCAATCATGTAGCAGTCAGCTTGCTTTTTGACGCTTCGAAAAACTTTTTGAAAAACTGAAGTTGAAGTTCGTTTTATTACTATGGTTAGAAATCGCACTTAATTGGTTAAAAATTAGTCTCTTTTGGTTGTGGATTCAAATTATTTTGTAGAAAATTAATCTTTTTGGCTTGAGATATTACGTTTCTCGTTGAGAATTCATCCATTTTGGTAGAAAATTCATCTATTTAGTTGGAAGTGGAACTACTTTGTTAAAAATTCATTTATTAGGTTGATGACTCATCTGAAAATTGCACTCGTTCATATTTGGTTCAAAATTTATCTTAAGTTGAAAGTTAAAATATTTCGTTTAAAATTCCTATATTTTATTGAAAATTCGAACTTGTGGGAGAATATTTAAGATGCTTAATGACTAGTTATTCTTTGTCGTTGAAAATGCATGCACATTGTTAAAAATTCTTATATTTTGATAGAAAACTGCTAATTTTTGTTGAAAATTAGTTTTTTAATTTAGAATTAATTTTTTTGACTTAACATGGAAATCTTCAATGCTGCGTCAAACATGTATCTTTTTTATAGAAATTTAATCTTCTTGGTTGAAAATTTACTTTTAGTTTATTGAAAATTAAGTTTTTTTTACTGAAAACTTAATTATTTGCTATTTTTAGATAAAAATTTAGTTGTTTTAGTAGAAAATTCAACTATTTGTTGAAAATCCGCCTTTATGGTAGAAGAGTACTCTTATTAGTTATCTTTTTTGTTAAATATTAATTTCTGCGGTTGAAAATTTATTTTACCAACTTAAAATTTAAGTATTTTATGTTGGGTAATAAATTTTTCTTTTTCGTTGAAACTTCATTTTTTATGTTTAAAATAATTTTCGTGGTTGAAAATTTAACAATTTTGTAAGAAATTTTTTTTTGTAGTTAAATATTTATTTTATTGACTAAAAATTTAAGTAATTTATTTTTGGTAAAAAATTTATCTTTTTAGTTGAAAATTCATGCTTTTGGTTAAAAATTAATTATTTTTAGTAGAAGATTGATCGTTTTAGTTGAAATTTCAATTGAACTATTCCATTTTTGTGGAAAATTGACCTTTTGTGATAGAAATGTACACTTTTTCAGTAAATATGTTCTGTTTTGTAAAAAAATTAAACTATTCAATTTTTTGTTATGAATCCATTTCTTTTGTTCAAAAAATTTGGTTAAAACTTCGTTTTTCTTTTTAAATAGAACATTCATTTTTTGGGTTGAAAATTCCACTATTTAGTCTAAAATTCATCACTATCATTCAAAATTAATTATTTTAGCTGCAAATCCGCCTCTTTTCAGTTGAAAATTAATTTTTTGGAAACATGCAACTATTCCATTTTCACTGAAAAATTCATATTTTTAGTTCAAAATTAATTACTTTCATTAAAAAAGTTCGTTTTTTGGTTTAAAATTTTTTTTTAACTGCAAATTGAACTATTCTGTTTTTAGTTTGTAAATTTATCTTTTTTAGTTTAAAATTTATATATTTGTTATTGAAGCTGTACCTTTTTTTAGTAGAAAACTCATTTTTTGGGTCTGAAATAAAATTATTTTGTTAATAATTCAGTTTTTTATTTTAAAACGGATTGTTTTAACTAAAAATGTAATTCTATTTTTAGATACAAAATTTTTTTATGAAAAAAACAAACTATTTTGTTGAACATTTATTTCTCTAATATTTTAAGTATTCTAATTTTTGTTCAAAATTGATCTTTTTTAGATGAAAATTCATGTGCTTTGTTGAAAATTCAAATCAATATTTGATTAAAAACTCATATTTATGGTTGAAGTTTCATCATTTTAGTTAAAAATTTATTTCTTAGGTAGAAAATTTATCTTTTTGATTTGAAAACTCAACTAAATAGTATTTAACTAACAGTGTTTCAAATGTATTTAGAAAAAAATTTGTTTGCATTAATATTATTAATGCTGCTTTAACTATTTAAATTAAGGGCCCTTTCGAATTTGAAGCGATACATTTCCCAGCGAAATACAAATAACTTTATTATTATTATTAATAAAGATAGAAAAACAATACACTTTTTTAAATCCTAATTCAAAATACTTATAGATGCTCATTAAATTCTCAAAGCACATAAAGGTCGAGCATATTCCCATGCTCGTGAGAATTTCTCCGGGCACTTAAAACTCCTATAGAACACCAGCAATGTGTCCATTCCCACTGGTAATATATAAAAAGTAAAACGAGGATACTGCGCGGGTATCTACAGAATTTACAAATTCGAGTTTTCTGTCCAGATATATTTTCAGAAATAATTAGCAATCTACAGTGACGAAATTTGATAAAATACATTGCTATATCATATCGCATTATTATCAATTTAAATTGTACGATATTCTTACGGCTTCAAATAATCAATGTTTTATTCGCTTATTAATATATACATCATATTCTCCTCCCTTCGGTAGTGTCTCATGATTTATACTTGGCTAGTGGTAATAAATTATAAACAGTTTACTATGTTTAGGCGATAAACTTGCACTTTAATAGACAAACTTAAATTAACCACTCGGTGCGCGATAATCATCTCGCTATCCCTCATAATGGGCGAACTTTTCTTTTACTTCTTCAATTTCCTAAACATAATTAACCGTGATGGATTTTCTCGACTCCGGGGGACACTCACTTATATATCCGATGCATTCCATTATTTACACAAATGCACACTATAAAGTTTCGACCGACGATAAACTAATTAGTTTCATTGCTGTAATAAAAGCGATCTACAAAATAGAATTTTCTTTACATGATCAATTATCCAAAGCGTTCAGTATACAAAGTACTTGCGTCGTTTCACAGTGAGAAAAAAAATAGGAAATAAAGATATCGACATAAATTACTTTTTACACTAAATACCGAGATGGTAAACATATCACGTTGTTTTTATTTTTTTTTTCATCGCATTAAATACAAACGTACTTGACATTTTTTATAGAAAAAAATGTACTGTGTAGTGCAGATCGAAAAAGCAGTGTATAAAAGATTCATCTCTTCAGTACACGAAAACATCCACTTTGTTAAAAACTTGAGCGCGCTCATTTTGAATTTGAAGCATAAAAACCTGATTTTGTGTGTGTTGGGATATTCAGTTCAGAGAGCAGATCAAAACATTTACAAGTAGAAAAAGATACACAATAAAAACCCGTAATTTAAGTTTCTTTGTAGCCTTGTAAAGCAAAAACAAAACAAAAAAAGAGGACAAGAGTTCATCTCAGAGTCGCAGGCACCTATTTACAAATGATCTAAACTATCGGATGCGCTTTCTTCAGACATTAATAAAAATTGCAATTGTTTGTAAACAGTTTTCAAACACCGTGTTGCACATTGTGAGTACAACATGATGAATTTCAAACACTTTAGCGAAATAAATAAATGAATCAGCAGGACACAACACACCAAAGTCATGTCAAACACAGCTTTACAAAAACTCAATCACATAAACTATACAAGTGTACACAGTTTGTATTGAAAATGCAAAGTGAACTGCATAGATCCACGAAAGTAGTTTTTGTGAAGAAAAGAAAAAGGGAAAATGGCAGAATAAACATATTATTCCTCGGAACTGTTTAACTTGATCCTGCCAGAATTGCACAACATAGTAGTCCAAGCACGCAGTAACTTGACAAAGTAAACTTTTTCCACAGCGTAATGTAAATTAAAGCATCTGTCCATCCGACACTTGTCGGATTTTTTTTCTTTATATATATATAAAAAAACTGACATCCTATTGATGCTTGCACTCGAACTTTTATCCCTTCCTTTGATCGACACAATTAATCAGAAAGCGCAGTTTCAGTCACTGCAGTCAAATAAGACTACAACTGATTAATGAAAAGGATCAGGGACGTTGGCGACAAAAGTGCACTAGGAGTTGGCGTTTGGCGGAGGAGGCCTCCGGTCATAGTCTCGTCTGTAGTCTTTGTTGGGCCTCCAGTCACCCTGGTAGTTATCGTTGGGGTAATTATTTCGTCCCCTGAAGTGACCCTGAGGTCCATCTGGAGGTGGATATCCTCCAGGTGCACCTCCTCCTCCTACTCCGCCTCCTGCCCCACCACCATAACCCCCATAACCACCTGCTCCGCCATAAGGAGGTGGTCCTGATGGATATCGGTAGTAGTCACTGAAAAAAAGGGATTAATATTAAATTTCAGAAAAGAAATCACGGTTAACTCTAATAAACCAGGTTGTCTAGCGTTTCTTTAAAAAAATATCCAGGACCTTTCCAGGGTTTTCAGGACAAAAAAATACATTTTTCAAAGTACGAAACTTTCTTTTAGAGTGAAAAATACTTTCACATTTAAAGGGTAACAAATTCAGGATATATTTAGAAGATTTCAGAACAATTCAATTTACATTCAAAAGAATTCAAATGAATTGGGAAAAATCTTAAAAATTATAAGAAATTAATTGATTACCTTAAAACTGTATTGAATTGAGAGAAATTTAATATATTCAATCAAATTCATGAAAATTCAAGGTGACCTATAAAAAAATCAAACGAATTTTAAAAAATTTGAAAAAAACTTAATTGAATTTAGTAACTTTGATATAAACTTAGAACAATTCAAGGGAATTCAAAGAATTTGAAAGAATCCAGTGTGAATTACAAGAAAAATGTCAATTTCTTTCAAATCTTTGAAATCCTGCTAATTTCTAACACCAGAAGTGGCTAATAATTGCAAAACAATTCAAGATAAATTCAAAACAAAACCAACAAATTGGAACAATTTTAAGAATTGAAAAAATTTTGATTGATGACAAACAATTTTGAGTGAATTTATATAAATTTAAAATAAATTAGAAGAATTAGATAAAATTATAAAAAATTGAATCTGAATTTAAAAAGCAATCAAGTGAATTGAAGACAATTCAAAAACATGCAAAAAATTAATTGAATTGGGTAGAATTGAGTGCATTTAGAAAAATTCAAAAGAATTTAAAAGGATTTAGAATTAATTATTAAGAATTCAGGGTGAATTACAAATGAATTATAAAAAATATTTCAAAAACTCTTTAACTCTTCGAAACCCTACGAAATCACTCACGTCTGTTGAGAAATTCTTTAAAATCCATTAAAATATTAAAATCCCTTAAAATTGTTAAAACCCCTGGAAATCACTTGAAGTTCTTTAAATCTCTTGCAAATGCCTTGGAATTATTTAAATTTTCAATATCCATCTTGAAAATAGGATACTTTAGAGACCTTAACTGAATATAGGGTACAACAAGGAATATAGGGACCGGTATGTGAGACCTGCGTTAAATAAAATAAAAAACAGGACCCTTCCAAGTTTTCCAGGACAAAAAATACATTTTTCAAGGTTTCACATGTTTCAAGGAACCTTTCTTTTAGAGTGAAAAATACTTTTCACGAAACATACTAAAAATTTGAGGTCTTAGTCTAGTGGAACTACAAAAAAAGTGTAGTATGCGATATTTTTGATAAGACCCGAAAATCTGATTTTATAGTAAAAAAAACACGTTTTTGGGTGGTTGTTCATTTTATCAAGGTGAAAAATCATGACGCTTCAATGGAAAATATTTTAATGTTTCACTTTTTTTAACTCTTGTTGATAATCTGAAAGCGAGTTCAATTTCGTGTGTAATGAGCTTTTTTTATTGGAATTTGTTGCAATTTGACTGAGTTATTGAATTTTAAGCTAATTTAAGTTTAGTTTCCAATAAAATAATAATAATAATTTTATCAAATATTTTGTACCTAATTGTTGCAATTTCAATCTTCAAAGATGAGTTTTTAATCAAATGATCGAATGTGTAAAAAAATTAAATTTCAACAAAAACAGTTACATTTAGAACGAAATAATTTAATTTATTAGAAGACAGTTAAATTCTAAACAAAAAGAGCAAATTTTAAATCCAAAAGGACGAATTCTCTATCCAAATATACGAATTTTCAACAAAAAAGAGTTGAATTGTCAACATGAATATTTAAATTTTCAATCTAAAAAGGTGAATTTTCAACCAAATGATCGAATTTTTAATCAAAAAAGATTAAACTTTAACCAAAGACTATTGCAATTATAAAGAAATAATTGAATTGTTTAGAAGACAGTTTAATTCTGAACAAATGTCGTCAATAGGACGACTTTTTTAATCTAAATATACGAATTTCCAACCATAAACCATTGATTTTTTAAAATGAAAACTTGAATTTCTAACAAACATATAAATTCTCAACCGAAAATTACATAGTTGACATCTCCACAAGAATAAGAAATTTTTTTTTTTTAACAAAGTAGTTAAATTTTTAATCAAATAGGGTTTTAACCATATAGATAGTTTAACTCTCAACTCACAAAGATGAAATATTAACTAAAATCACGAATTTTCTACTAAAAAAACACAAACTTTTAACAAAATACATCAATTTACAAATAAATAGTTGAATTTCCCTATAAAAAGTCAAAATATCTGTAAAAATGAAAATGTTAACCAAACAGTGGAATTTTCAATCCGAGACGAATTTTTAACACTATGAATCTGCAATTCCGCAACCGAGAAAATGAATCTCTAATAAAGTAGGCAACCTTTTAACGAAAAAAGACACTTTTTGAACAGAACAGTTGAATTTTCTACCTTCAACCAAAAAAAATATTACAACTTGTAACAGGGTAGTTCAACTTTCAAACCTAAATTTCAATGTTTTAATCAAAAAGATGGATTTTTTTATAAATAACGATTTATCACTTACGACAACTTTAAAATGCATCCAAATTGTTAAACTTTCAAGTCAAAAGACGATTTTTCTATAAAAAAGTAGCAGTTTAAACCCGAAAATAAGAATTTTCAACACAAAATATCATTTTTAACCAAATAGTTGCAGTTTCAAAACAAAAAAGAGAAGATATCCACACAAAAAGATTGTTTTTCTATCAATAAAGACGCCTTATTGAGTAAAAATATCTTTTCAAAACAAACAACAAATGGAAAAAAATGGAAGATACATTTTCAGGTAGAAAATTAATTTCAAATAAACTAATAATTTTTAACAAAATAGTTCAATTTCCAATCAAAGACATAAATTCTTAACCTGAACGACGAAGTTTTTCCCGACCTACGACCACACTCTACAATTAGTGTGGAACAATTCAAAGTTTAATTAATTGTGATCCATAAAAGCGCATTGTACGCAAAACTGATCTTACTTTCAATATTTTGAAAGCAACAAATTATTGCATTTCAAAAATGATCATTAATTTGCTGTTAAAGTTGAAGAAGACCTATCGTTTTTTGAAGGGAAAATTTGTTCTTTGAAGGGAAAAAAATTCCAGGACCATGAGTAGAATTCAAGGATTTTTTCCGGGTTTTCAAGGAAAACAAGAATTCTAAGCCTTTTCTAGGCTTTCAAGTATTTCCAGAACGCTAGATAGCCTGAATAAAATTTTTTATTTATACTTACTTTCTCTTGTCGTTCATATGCATACGATCACGGTCCCGATCCCGATCACGGTGATATCCTCCTCCTCCCCCACCACCACCACCACCGCCCATGCGTCCGTAATTGTCAAACCTTTCCCTTTTGTGATCTCCAAACCTGCAATAAACAAAACAATCATCATACAAAACAATAATTTAGAAATATGGGTATGTTACAAAAAGTGAAAGACTGTGACAAGCACACTGTAGGCCTCACAATCCCCACAGGACCGATACAACTGAAATCAGGCAGCGTGGTAGAGCACCTCTCACCGATCTGTTTTAAATTGAAATATGTTGCTAAGTATGAAAAATAAACGAACACGTATTTTTTTATCCACAAAATCCTAGAAAAGTTTAAATTTAAAGAAGTTATAGCTGTTTTTCGAAAAAAAAATCAATTGCGATTTTCTCCAAAAGGCCATAGTTTTTTTGCTAAAAAATTTTTTAGACATAGCTGATTACCAGATCTAAAAGTTTCGCTAGGCGAGAACTTCCACTTCTAATTTATATAGGAGTAAAAAAATAAAATATATAATTTTTCATTTATTCGTGTTTTTATGTGGAAAGCTTTAAAATAATAATTTGTAGCTTATGTATAACTTTTTTACATAAATAATACTAAATAATTTCAATTTTATTTTTATTTTCTTAGATTTTAGGGTTTTAAAGTCTATTTTTTGCTCTTTCTTTGTTTTGCAACGAAGATGAATTTGTTTACACGCGAGTCTGGAAGATTAGGTTTGATTAAAAATTAGTTTGAATTAAACAAAAATTACGTAAACTGAATATCTTTACATGCATTAACGTGAAATTTATTTAAAATGTGTTTGTAAATAAGGGTTAAACTATTAACTATTTAAAACTGTAATCGGAGAATTAGTTAAATACAACGCGAACAATTACAATCTTCAAAAATCTGTTGGTGAAATAATACAAAATGCTTCAGACTTTGTAGTAGAATTTCAAAAATACATAACTGCAATAAGTTTAATTTACTTGCCTAAAGAAGAATTTGAAAACTTCAGGGAAAAGAAGCTATTAGAATGGCAAAAAATAAAGGAACTATCAGGAATTAAAAAAAGTCATGTTTGGACGACTGCGAAAGAAAAGAACGAAATTAAATTATTTGTATCTCGAACCGCACAAACTTTACTAGTTGAAGTTAAAGAAACAGAAAAAAAAGAAGAAAAACATTGTCAAATTTACTGCAAAAACTACAAAATCTCCTGCGAAAACTTCTACAAAATCTACTAAAGAAGCTTCAAATATAAAACAAAGAAAGAGCAAAAAATAGACTTTAAAACCTTAAAATCTGTGAAAATAAAATTTAAATTATTTTGTATTATTTATGTAAAAACGTTATAAATAAGTTAAAAAGTATTATTTTTAAGCTTTCCACATAAAAAACACGAATAAATGAAAAATTATATATTTTATTTTTTTACTCCTATATAAATTAGAAATGGAAGTTCTCGCCTGGTGTAAATTTTAGATTTTATAATCAGCTATCTCTGAAAAAATTTTCAGCAAAAAAAAACGATTTCCTTTCGAAGACAATCGCAATTGAGATTTTTTCGAAAAACAGCCATGACTTCTTTAATTTTAAACTTTTTGAAAAAGAACTCAATGCACAAAGAAAAAGCTTTAAAATTAACGTCAAATGAGTCAAAAATAATAAAATAATATTGAGAAATTAAGAAAATACGAATCATTTGCAAATCTATGTTCGACGTCAGATTTTGAGGTTATTTTTGAAATCGCCGCAACTTCAGTAACTTTCATCTTAGAGAGAAATAAAAAAATACGTGCTCGCTTATTTTTCATATTTAAAACATATTCTGTAATTCGAAACAGTTCAGTAAGAGGTGCTGTACCACGCTATCTGATTTCAGTTGTAATCGGTCATAGGATAAAATATAATGACCAAAAGGTTTTTTTTTCAGCGCTCATAGGGTATCTTTTTAGCGCTTAAATGGTAGCAAATTCAGAATAAATTCATAAGACTTCAAAGCAATTCAAGTTAAATTTAAAAGAATTCAAATGAATTAGAAAAAAAATTCTTAACTCAAACAGAGAACATTGTTTTCTGTAAAATTGGAAGGAATTTAGAATAATGTTACGATAAATTAAACAAATTCTAAATACTTTAAAAAATTTTTAAATATTAAAAAATCTCATTGAATTCAATAAATTAGTGCATACTTAGTATATATGTAATTAGCTTTTCAAAAAACAACTTAACTTTCAACCAAGTAATTTTATTTCCAACCTAAAAGATGAATTTTCGACTAAAACGATAAATATTTAACTATGATACTTGAATTTTTAACCGAAAAGAAGAATTTTTAAAGAAGACAACCTTTAACCAAAGATGTGGATTTTCAATGAAATAGTTGAATTTTTAATGAAACAAAAATTTTTCATCAAAATTCTTAATGTTGAACAATAACCGATCAATTTTTAACTAAACTGATTAATTTTATGAATAAAAAATATTAATTTTCAAACAGATATTTGAATTATCATCCAAAAAAGATAATGTTTAAACAAAAATAGAATCGTAAAATTTTCGGTTGAAAATTTAATTCTTAACAAAAAAACGAATGTTTAGCAAAATAGTTCAATTTTCTACTGTTATATTAAAATTTAAATTTAAAACTTTGTTATTTAACAAAGCAGTTAGATTTTAAACCAGAGATTAATTTTCAAATAAAATAATGAATCTTTAACAAACAAAAATTTTGAACAAAAAAGTTTAATTTTCATCTATTTAGTTGGATTTGTAACTAAAGAAAGATGAATTCGCAACGAATAATGCACTCAAAAAACTACTTGAAGTACAATCCTTATTTAAAATTTGGAAGAGAGAACTTTCAAATTGTGACAAGTTCTGACTTGAAACATAAATTCTTTTAAATTTCTTTGTTCTAAATCCGAATGTTAATTCATCTTTAAAAAATCCCGTTCCATGTCAAAAAAAAAGTCAGGGTAAATTAGGTTATTTTTCAGCTCGTAAACATTTTTTAACAATTAATAAAATTTAAAAATTTGAACTCTAAAGCTAAACATTTTTCCATTTGAAGTAATAAAAAATAAATTACGAATTAAAGCACTTAAAGTGGAACTATTAAATTTAAACTTATTTTAAATTTAAGTTTAAAGGTTTTTAAATTTAAAAATTTGATATTCATATGCTCAATAATTTACACGTATGAAATGGAAGTTAGGTACTAACCCCTTTCAATTCAACAATTTTAAATGAAATGCTGATAAACAGCAAAATTTAGAATTTCTAACTTTGATCAATTATAGACTTTTCTGAGAAATCTAGAAGTTGTTTTAAATTTTGGCAAATTTAAAATTATTTTTGAAATTATTACAGAAATTCTAAATACTTTTAAAATGAATCGAATTTTGCTACAATTTTTAGAAAATTTTGCTTACTATGTGTGGAAAAAAATTTGTGCCATTTGAAGTTTTGAAAAGATTCAAAATTAATTTAAAAGTTAAAACGATTTCAAATAATTGAAGCGAGGTGTATGTACCGAAAAAATTCGGCTATTCGTACCAAAATTTCGGTGCAAATAGCCGATGGCCTAATTTAAACTAAAATATAGATTTTTTCAAACTTTAAATAAAAAATTTAGAAGATTTTGATTTATCTTTAGATTTTATTGATAAATCTTAATATTGTGAAAAAATGTCTCTATCTCCGTTGGGATCTGAACCCAGAACCTTCAGATTTTCGGTCTGATGGGTTCAGATCCCAGCGGAGATAGAGACATTTTTTTCACAATCTTAAGATTTATCAATATTTTAATAATATTGAT
>JAAAKG020167759.1:6664-19052 GCA_010014905.2 Druon quercuslanigerum | reverse complement strand
AAATTGTTCCTCTATCAATTTTTTAAACTTGAAAATTTGACTTTTTTTACACTTTCTAAATTTGACAAAAATTGCCTCTCAATACCAATATATATATATTTAAAACTCTATTTTTGCGAACGCTTGTTGCATTTTTTTAAATACTATGCACATTAAAAATAATTTAAAAAAATAAAATTTCGTTATTGTATTTGTAATCATTTAAAAATATTTATAAAAAAGTGTAATTGCCTAAATTTGGGAATTTTGCAATTCAGTGATATAATAATTCGGCGATTTTCTCTCGGAAATTTTATTATTCGGGAATTTTCCAATTCGGTAATATTATAAGCTGTCGTGTATTTATTAGTCGGCAATTTTCCAATTCGGGAATTTTAATATTCGATAATTTCATTGTTCCGGAAATTTCCAATTCGGTATTTTTATTTTTCATCAATATTATTATCGGTCGTCCCTATTATAAGGCCAATATTACAAATAATATGGGACTATAAATAAAATTCTAATTAGAAAATATTCCTCTATTAATTTTTTCAAATTCTACTAACTTAAATTACGGAAATTTAACTGTTAAAATAAGTAAATTTCTGAAAAAAACTGATTAATCAATTAAAATCAGGTCCACTGAACAAATGAGTAAAATTTCTACTAATTGAAATTTAAAAATCTGATTGAAATGTATAAAATTTGACATTTTTATTTCCTTGTCTCGACTTCCTTTCCATCGAAATATCTGAGAAGGAAATCTGCAGGAAAAATAGCCTCAATTCTGCGGTGAAGCGTGCGAACCTATGCAATAAATGTGGTCCATATCTTCAAACGATTTCACGCTTTCTTGGACTACGCAGCCGTCTTTCGCTGGAGAAGAAGAAGACCTGATCCAAAAACCGGAATCGCGGTAGAATGATTCGTGGCAAAGCAGACGGTTTGCTGGTACTTACGGGATTGTTATTGAGGAAGGGAAGAAGATGGAGAAGAAAAAGAAGAAGTTTTCGAGGGGGGAGGGGATAACTCGTGGGTCAGTCTGTCAGACTGTCAGAGACTGTCAGGAGGCTGGCAATAAAGGCAAGGAGGCGACGACTCGAGAAACAGCATGACGTCAGCCCCAGGTGTTAATAATCCTCCCCTAATTGTACCTCCTCCTGGATAATTCCCATTAAACGCCTCTAAATCCTTGTTTGTATACAACCCCTGTCGCTCGACAGGAAATTTTTACACCTCGGCCAAAAAGTAATGACGAAAGGCTTTTCGCTTTTTCCTTTTTCCAAATGCGTTTATTCACAGCTCGTGTGCTTCACACTCGCTTTTTTTTGCGCTATCAATTTAAATAGATCCTTCATTTTTTTCTCCTTTTTGTAAAATCGAGACTGGTAGCTGAGTTCATTGTTGAGTCGACATACAAATCAG
The DNA here is from genome assembly GCA_010014905.2 of Druon quercuslanigerum. Taxonomy (NCBI): domain Eukaryota; kingdom Metazoa; phylum Arthropoda; class Insecta; order Hymenoptera; family Cynipidae; genus Druon; species Druon quercuslanigerum. The sequence continues at coordinate 17,645 of JAAAKG020167759.1, read as the reverse complement.
TCAGGCACGGAATGTATTTATATTTAATTCTTTTTGCTCTGGATAACTGTTTTTTTTTTAAATTATAGTTTATTTTTTAAAGAAGAGATTATTAAAATTTACTGAAAAAGGAATTTAATTTATTATTGAAATTAGGGTGAAAGTAATAATATTATTATAATCAGGTGAAGAAAATTAAAAGCGTGGGATGTAGATATTAAAATCTCTTTCACATATAAATATGTAATATTAAATATTTACGCTCATGTATTTTTATTAAAATTACTATTCTTATATTATCATTATCGCTTATTCTTAGAACATTATTTTTAAAAATTTCAATTTAAAAAGAAATTATAATTTTAAATTTATTAAGCAATTAATTGACTAATTTCATTTCATTTTGTACTATCTTTTTTTTTATTTATACATTTAAATAAAAATTGATGGGAAGGAGCAGTGGTGGCAAATCCAATTTGGGAGAATTTTGTGCTGTCAATTTTTTTATTTCTTTTCTCTTTATCACAATGTTTTTTACCTAAATGTTACAGAATTTATAATTTGCACAAAAAAACGTATGCAAGTCAAATAAAAATTTGCAGAAAGGAAAAGTGGTGGCAAATTTAATTTCATAGAATTTTGTATTTTTCGTATGAATAAAAAGTTTTTAGTAGTTGAATATCATATAATAAGTTCAATAAAAGTTTGCTGAAAGGAGTAGTGGCAAATACAATTTGACAGATTTTTGATTTGTAATTTTTTTAAATTTCTTTTTTCTTAAAAAAATATTTTTAACTGAAAGTTCATAGAATTAATTATTTTAACTGGAAATACGCATTTAAATAAAATTTTTATATCGTTATATTCCCACATATCAAGTCATTACATACCCACAAAGCAAGTTAGATAGAAACTTGTAAAAAGGAAAAGTGGTGGCAAATGCAGTTTCATAGAATTATCTACTGCTATTTTTAAAAATTTATTTCTTATTTTTCAAAATTCTTTTTTTAACTATAATTTTCCAAATTTTATATTGTGCTCGTAAATAAGTATGTAGAAAAAGTTTCAAGTTATTATATACCCATATAACAAGTCAAAAAATCTTGTAGAAATGAGGAATCGTAGAAAATTCAACTTAATAGATTTTTATATTGTCATTTCTTTTTAAATTTTTAAGTTATGTTTCCAACTTGAATTTGACAACATTTTGAAATGTTTGAGGGGAAAAGTGGTGGCAAATTCAATGTCATAGGATTTTGTACTATTTTTTTCATTTATTGCCTATTTTTTAATTTTTTTCAAAAAAATTTTGACAGAATTTTATATTGTGCTCAGAAATACGTATGAGTACAAAGTTTCAAGTATTTAAACACCCATATAGTGAATCAAATAAAAACTTGTGAAAAGGAGTAGTGGTGGAAAATGCAATTTCATACAATTTTGTACTGTTGTGTTTTGAATTTATTTCTGATTTTTCAAAATTCTTCTTTTTTTCTCAAATTTGACAGAATTTTATATTATGCTCAGAAATACGTATAAATATAAAGTCTTAGGTAGTTGAATATCACATAATAAGTCAAATAAAAGTTTTTTGAAAGGAGTAGTGGCAAATTCATTTTCATATGATTTTATACTGTTATTTTTTCATTTACTTACTATTTTTCAAGTTTTTTCAAATAAATTTTAAAAGAATTTTATATTGTGCTCAGAAATATGTATGAATACAAAGTTTTTAAGTAGATAAATACCACATAATCAGTCGAATAAAAGTTTGTTGAAAGGAGTAGTGGCGTAGAATTTTTAATTGTCATTTTTTAATTTCTTTTCTCTTCCAAAAATGTTTTTAACTTAAACTTCATAGAATTTAATATTGTAACCGGAAATACGTATTTAAATAAAATTTCAAGTCATCACATACGCACATATCAAGTCAAAAAAAGCTTGTAAAAAGGAGTCATGGAAAATCCAATTTAAAAGATTTTTATATTGTCATTGCTTTTCAAAATTTGAAATTATGTTTTCAACTTGAATTTTGCAACCTTTTAATATGTCTTAGGGGTAAAGTGGTGGAAAATCGAATTTTATATGATTTTGTACTGTTATTTTTTCATTCATTTTCTATTTTTTAATTTATTTTCAAATAAATTTTAAAAGAATTTTATATTGTGCTCAGAAATATGTATGAATACAAAGTTTTTAAGTAGATAAATACCACATAATCAGTCGAATAAAAGTTTGTTGAAAGGAGTAGTGGCGTAGAATTTTTAATTGTCATTTTTTAATTTCTCTTCTCTTTCAAAAATGTTTTAAACTTAAACTTCATAGAATATAATATTGTAACCTAAATACATATATAAATAAAATTTAAAGGCTTTACATACATTTTTTCAATTCTTTTTTTAATTAAAATTTGAGAGACCTTTGTATTTTTGTTGAAAATATAAAGTATTTAATAAAATGATCAAAAATTTGTTTAGGGATTTTTTCCCCTCACTTCTAAGGTTTTTTTCCATCTACAAAAAAATAGACAAGTATTTTTTTACTTTTGAAAAAGTGATATTTTGGGAGTCCGCTAACACCATAAAGTTGAGCATTTATTTCCCATCAGAAAAAATATGTTTTTTTAAATTTTGGACAGAATTTTCAATAGTAGGTACTGATTAACCTCCAAGGTAGTTAATTTTTTTTCAAAAGCGAAAATTCGATTTTTAAAAACATTTTTTTGTCTCTTATGTGAAATTATAAAAATATGGGTTACGCTCTTATTGAAAGCAACCCCCTATTTTGGTTAGAAAGAGATCTGGTTTATTGAAGTTTGAACCAATTTGATGAAAAAATAATTTTTTTTCTAAAGATTTATTATTTTAATTGGAAATTCATCTTTTCTATTGACACCTTTTTTTGGGTTGAAGGACTAATTTTTTCAACTGATAAAAATTTAACTATTTTAATTTAAGATTCAAAATTTTAGTTGAAAATTGATCCTTTTTCATTGAAAATGCAACTACTTGGGTATACTTATACAATTTCGTTGAAAATATATTTATTTTTGTTAAAGTTTGATTCCTTAGATTTATTGTTAAAATATATTGTTGAAAATTCCATTCTTAAAAAAAAAATTAATTCGCTTCTACTGAAAATTTAACTTTTCCAGTTTTAGAGTAGAAAATTTATCTTTTTCAGTTAAAAATTCTGCTTTATGTTAGGGAATTCGTGTATTTTGTTAAAAAATTTTTTTTAAATTGAAAATTAACTTGTTTCTGATAAGTTTACTTATTTTTTTGAAAACTCGGTTACTTCATATTTTTTGTTAAAACAATAAACTGTTTTTAATTTAAAATTAAAATATTCTTTGGAAGTTTAATTATTTAGTTCAAAGTTCAATTACTTTATTGAAAAGTCTTTTTTTTTATTCAACTGTTTTGTTAAACATTGAAGATTTTTTTTGTGTATAAAAATTCAACTGTCTTTTAAAAAATTCAAGTATTTGGAGAATAGCAATAGAATATATTGAGAAAATTTTAGGGAAGGAGGGACGAGGAGAAGAATGGATGAAGGAGGTAGAAAAAGAAAGAGGAAATAAAGAAGAATGAGGGAGTGTTTAGAAGAAACGTGAAAAGCATGATTGGGAAAAAAGGATAAGAAGAGGTATAACAAAAGAATCTTAAGAAAATTTTATGAGTGGAGGGACTAGGAGAAGAATGGAAACAGGAGGTGAAAAAAGCCAGAGGAGTTCAGAATTGAGGGAGTTTTTGAGAGAGACAATAGAAATCATGAGTGGGAAGAAACGGAGAAAAGGAGAGGATAGCGAGAGAACGATTATGTTAATGTTAAGAAAACTTTAGAGAAGGAGGTACTAGGAGAAGAATGGATGAAGGAAGGAGAAAAAGTTAGATGAGTTCAAAGATAAGAAAGAGTTGGGAAGAAGAAATAGGAAGCATGAGCAGAAAGATAAAAAGGACAAAAAGGAAAGGTAATTAAATAATAAACGATCTAAAAAGGATGTAATAAGGTTGTGAAGAAACGAAGGTTATTTAAACCTTAAGGGGAAATATAAATAAAGAAAAATAAAGCTTTTGGATTGATATGAGATACGGGAATGGAGATGGAAGGAGAGGACGGAGATTGATAATCTGCAAGAGAGATAAATTGATAAAAGAGGTATACCTGAGAAGTTCGGGTTGTATGCTAATTGTAAGAGAAGACGCTAAATGGTTAAGCTGATAATAAGGGTAGGAAGCATTGCGTTGAAATTACAAAAGAAACTTAAGAAGAGAAATCGAGGGCAGTTAGCGAGAAAGTGTTACAAAGATGTAGAAGAAAGAGTAAAGAGGTCTATAGAAGATGGGAAGGAGAATGAATAGAGTTTTTTAGAGATCACGGAAGAGGAGAAGAAGAAAATATAAATGATGAGGAATTGGAAAAAGTGATAGAGAAAAGCAGGTAATGGATAGGTAATATGGGATAGGGGAATCAAAATGGCCGAGATATCTGGAAAGAGAATGAAGGTGAACGAGATGGACAAGAATCGCTAGATGGAAACTAGGAAATAAAGTACAAATATCAGTTTATTGAGATAATGATGAGAAGAAAACATGCAGAGTACGTGTATAGGTAGATGAGATATGGGACCATGTATGAGGTCACTTTATGAGAAGGAAGGAGAAGAGGAGAGGATAGCAAGAGAATATTTGGAAACTTGGAGGAAATAAGGGACTGGGAGAAGAACGAATGAAAGAGATAGAAAAAGCTAGATGAGTTAAAGAAGAATGAAAAAGAGTTGGGGAGAGTGAATTGAAGTCACGAGTTGTAGGATAAGAGTAGAAAAAGGAAAGGTAGTTGGGTATTAAATAATGAAAAAAGAATCTTATGAAGATGAAAAGTAACGCTGGTTATGTAAATCCTATGGGGACACATTGTGAATAAACAAGAAAGAAGAAATACCACTTTAGAATTGAATCAAAGGAATAGAGTCTTTTAGAGATAATGGAAGAGGTGAAGGAGAAAATATAGAGCATAAGGAATGGAGGGCAAAGAGATGGACAAGAATCGCTAGATGAAGACTAGGGAATGAAGTATAAGGATTATTTTGTTGGGAGAATGATGAGAAGAAAATGAATGAAGAAGATAGAAAAAGATAGAGGAGTTAAAAAAGATTGAGGAAGTGCTGGGGAGAGTGAATTGAAAAAAACGAGTAGTAAGAAAAAGAGAAAAAGAAAATGTGATTGGGTAATAAACAATGTAAGAAGGCTGTTGTGAAGATGTAAAGGAACGGAGGTTATGTAAATTCCATGGGGACACATTGTGAATAAACAAGAAAGAAGAAATACCACTTTAGAATTGAATCAAAGAAATAGTGTCTTTTAGAGATCATGGGAGAGGAGAAGGAGAAAATATAGATCATAAGTAATTGGAGAAAGAGATAGAAAAAAGCAGCTAATAGAGAACAGGGGATCGGGTGATTAAGTTGTTCAACATATCTAGAAACAGAATGGAGGTCAAAGAGATGGACAAGAATCGCTAAATGGGGACTAGAAAATGAATTAGAATGATCAGTTTCTTGGGAGAATGATAAGAAGAAGAAAATCAGAGTATATGGGTAGAGGAGACATGGGAGCATGTTTGTGGCGGCTTTATGAGAGGAAAGGAGATGAGGGGATAATAGCAAGAGAATGATCAGGAAATTAAGGGAAGGAGAGACTGGGAGAAGAATGAATAAAGGAGATAGAAGAAGGTAGTTGAAGGTGTTGAAGAAGAACAAAGAGTTGTTAGGGAGAATAATTGGAATGTACGAGTTGTAACGAAAAGAGGAGAAAAAGAAAGGTAATTGCGTAATAAATAATGAAAAAAGAATCTTATAATGATCTAAAGTAACGGTGGTTATGTAAATCATATGGGTATACATTGTGAATAAAGAAAAAAAGTAAAAATACCACTTTAGTATTGAATCAAAGGAATAGCGTATTTTAGAGATCAAAGGAGAGGTGAAAGGAGAAAGTATAGATCACGAGGAATTGAAAAATGAGAGACATGGGAGCATGTTTGTGGCGGCTTTATGAGAGGAAATGAGAAGAGGGGATAATAGCAAGAGAATGATCAGGAAATTAAGGAAAGGAGAGACTGAGAGAAGAATGAGTAAAGGAGATAGAAGAAGGTAGTTGAAGGTGTTGAAGAAGAACAAGGAGGTGTTAGGGAGAATAATTGGAAAGTACCAGTGCTGAGGAGAAAAGGAGAAAAAGAAAGGTAATTGGGTAATAAATAATCAAAAAAGAATCTTATGAAGATGCAAAGTAACAGTGGTTATGTGAAAGTAAAATATAGATAATGAGGGATTGGAAAAAGAGATATAGATAAATAGAATGATGAGAAGGAAAGTATGTGTATGGGTAGTACAGACATGGGAGCATATATGGGGTAGTATGAGAGGAAAGGGGAAGATGGGGGGGGGGGGATTGGGACAAAAATGAATGGAAAAAATAGAAAAAGCTAGAGGAGTTAAAGAAAATGGCGAAAATGTTAGGGAGAGTGAATTGAAGACACGAGTAATAAGAAAAAGAGGAGAAAACGAAAATGTAATTGGGTAATAAACAATGTAAAAAGGATGTTATGAATATGTAAAGGAACAGAGGTTATGTAAATTCCATGGGGACACATTGTAAATAAACAAGAAAGAAGAAATACCACTTGAGTATTAAATCAAAGGAATAGTGTCTTTTAGAGATCATGGGAGAGGAGAAAGTGAAAATATAGACCACAAGGAATGGAGGTCAAAGAGATGCACAATGGAGAATGATACGAAGAAATAATTCAGAGTATGTATATGAGTAGAGGAGACATGGGAACATGTATGCGGTCGCTTTATAAGAGGAAAGAAGAAGAGGGGATGATAGCAAGAGAATGTTCTAAAAATTAAGGAAAGGAGGGGCTGGGAGAAGAATGAATGAAGAAGGTAGAAAAAGCTAGAGGTGTTGAAGAAGAACAAGGAGGTGTTGGGGAGAATAATTGGAAAGTACGAGTGGTAAGGAAAAGAGGAGAAAAAGAAAGGTAATTGGGTAACAAACGACTTTAAAAGGATGTAAAGGAATAGACGTTATGGAAAGCTCAAGGGGATGTATTAAAATTAAAGAAGAAGGAAGAAATACCACTTGGGTATTGAATGAAAGGCTTTTTGACTGGTGTGAGATGTTGATGGTTGTTTATTGAAATAAGCGACTCTCTAAGCGACTCTCTAAAATTCTCTGAGTGGATGGAGTGATGGTATGGTTTGGTTTTGAAAATAGATTGAAGCGTATCTCGGCAAGCGAGGTATCCGATCACTGTCAATCTCTTTGTCAGGAATCTTCTCTTTTCTCTTTTCGCTTTTAACACGTCAGCTCGGTTTTCCGATGCAAAATTTCACAACGTGTCGACATGACACGTTGAATAACAGAGTAGGAGAGAGTACTCTAGTCTAGGGTCTATCACGTAACGTAACGGCTGGCATCGTTTGATACGGGTTGAGTGGGATGAAATAGGGTTGGGATGATTCAGGACTTAATGGATAGAGGACAGATTTTCTAGATACATCAGAAGGCTGCTCTTCAGGTATCTCGGACAAAGATCAGGATCCAGGCACGTCGCTCTCTTATTTCTCTTACTTTACATCTACTGAATCTCTTTTAACTGAACTCCAAACTAAATTTTGAGAAAATTCCCGAAAATGTTCGGGAACATTCCCTATTAAGTTCGTAAGGTGCACTCTGAAATTGAATTATTCAAAAGTGACTGAATTTAAGTCAAAAGTGGCTAAATTTAAGTCAAAAGTGGCTGAATTTAAGTAAAAAGACACTGAATTTAAGTCAAAACTGGCTCAATTCAAGTCAAAAGTAGCTGAATTTAAGTCAAAAGTGACTGAATTTAAGTCAAAAGATAACAAATGACAAATTAATGGAAATTAACTGTTTAAATCAGTCAATTTCAATCGATGATGAAATCAGGTATTTTGAATTATGCAATCCTTTGAATTTTTATAGTTGAATTTTCAACAAACGAAATTATTGCTTTTAAAAATAGTTAAATTTTCAACAAAAGAGATGAACCAATAACAAAAATTATTTTTTTAAAAAGTAGTTTAACCTTCAATCAAGAAGATTCATTTTGCAACCACAAAAAGTTGAATTTTAGACTAAAGAAAAATTAATTTAAAAAGAAGAATTTAGAGCAAGATAATTAAGTTTTCAACAAAACAGAAGAATTTTTAACTAAAGTGATGAATAATTAACAAAAGAAATAAATTTGTAATATGCAACTCAACTTTCAACGAAGCAGTTTAATTTGAAAAAAGATCAATTTTCTGACAAGAATATTAATTAAATGCAAAAAAAATGAATTTTCAAAAAAATTAAACGAATTTTCAATTTAAAAAATTAAATTCCAACTAAACAAATAAATTTACAATTTGAATAATAAATCATTAATTAAAATAATTATTGTTTATCATAGCAGCCCAAATTTAAACCTAACTTTATTTAAATTATAAAAAAAATTCCGCCAAAAAGCTTAATTTTTTACCAAAAAAGACAAACTAAAGAGATCATTTTTGAAGTAAAATCATAAATCTTTAACCAAAAAAAATTTCATTAAAAAAAATTATTTTTCAACAGAAAATATAATAGTTGATATTTCTATTGAAAATATTTCACTTTTGAATCAAAAATCGCCCAACTTAACTAAAAAGATAAATTTAGATTTAAAAAATTCAATAAAATAGGAATTTCAAACAAAATAATTAAATTTTTATTCAAACAAATTAATTTTTAACTACAATGATAAATTATTTTTAAAAAACAATACATTTTTAGCAAGTAGTTCAACTTTCAAATATGCATTTTAATTGTTTTTAAAAATTAATTTGCTGCTGAGAAGAGTCATTTTCTGCCAAAAGTGATTAATTTTCAACAAGTTACATGAAATTTTTACCAAAAGGTTGAATTTAAAACAAAAAGGTTTGTCTGAAATGCAGTTTAAGTTTGCAAAAAAATATTCTTCCAAGAAGATTAATTTTTCAACAGAAAAGATGATTTAACCAAACAGATAAATTTTCAACCCAAATGAATTTTTAATAAAAAAATTAATTCTCGACAAAAAATGTAATAGTTGATATTTTATTTAAAAGGATATTTTAATTTTAATTTTTAAAAAGTTTTATTTAACTAAAAGAAAAAAAATTTAAACAAACGAAATTTGAATTAATACTAAAAAGAAATTGATTTAAAAAAATTAATTTGCAACAAAGCAGTTCCATTTTCAACCAAATAGATAAATTTACAATTAAAATGATTAATTATAAACAAAATAAATACATTTTCAACAAAGTAGTTCAACTTTCAACCAATTAAATAAATTTTCTATAACAAAAAAAAAAAGATTTTTTTGCCAAAAAGATTAATTTTCTATCAAAGAAGGTGAATTTTCAACAATATAAATGAATTTTCTACCAAAAAGTTGAATTTTCAAACAAAAAAAGTTATTCTTAACCAAACAGATAAATTTTTTAACTTGAGTGATCAATCCATCTTCAAAGTTGTAAATTTTTAATAAAGCTGTTAAACTTTCAACCTACCCGATTTGAATGCAAAAAAAGAATAAATTAATTTTTTTTTTAAATTCAATTTTCAAGAAAGTAGTAAAATTTTAAATAAAAAACGTAAATTTTAGTCAAATTTTATATATTTGTATTTTAACTGAATTTTAATTTCAATTTAATTTTATTTTTAATTTAATTTAATTTTAATTTTAAACCAAAAAGATGAATTTTTAGCGACAAAAAATTATTTTCTGCTAATAAAGATGAATTTGTGACAAAATACATTGAGTTTAAATTGAATAATTGAATTTTTAAAACAAAATAATTTTTTAATAAAAAATAAGATAGATAAATTTTCAGTTAATGAGAATTAATTTTTAATCAGAAAATAAACTTTTAACAAAGTTTTTAGATTATCACATTAGGAAAATGATATCACGATTTCGTTAAATTCTGAAGTGTTTAGGAAATGGTATTGAAAAATATTTCAGAACAAATTTCCTAACGTTTCCGATAATTTTTTTTTCTTATTTTAGGAATTTTCTATCAAATGCCATTATGAAAATAACATCACAACTTCGGTAAATTCTCAAGTGTAAATTTTCTTTTTATTTGCGGAATTTTTTCCGAAATAACATCAAGAAAGTTACGTCAAAATTTCTTTAAATCATCAAGTGCTTAATACTTTACCAAAAAATACTTCCGGGAAAATTTCCTAAAAATTTCTCTACATTTTTTGGATAATTTTGTTGGAATTTTTCCCAAAATAACTTCAGGGAAATTCCTTCACGATTTTGGTAATTTTTTTTCTCCTTTGGGGAATTTTTCCCGAAATAACATCAAGAAAGTTAAATAACAATTTCTGTAAATTCACTAGTGTTTAGGAAATTCTAACGAAAAATATTTCTGGAAAAATTTCCTAAAGATTCCGATAATTTTTTTTTATTTTGAGAATTTTCCCCAAAATAACATTAGGAAAATGATATCACGATTTCGTTAAATTCTCAAGTGTTTAGACAATTTTACCGAAAAATATTTCTGGAAAAATTTCCTAACGTTTCCGATAATTTTTTTTTCTTATTTTAGGAATTTTCTCCCAAATACCATTATGAAAATAACATCACAACTTCGGTAAATTCTCAAGTGTAAATTTTCTTCTTATTTGCGGAATTTTTCCAGAAATAACGTCAAGAAAGTTACGTCAAAATTCCTTTAAATCATCAAGTGCTTAATACTTTACCAAAAAATACTTCCGGGAAAATTTCCTAAAAATTTCTTTACATTTTTTGGATAATTTTGTTGGAATTTTTCCCAAAATAACTTCAGGGAAATTCCTTCACGATTTTGGTAATTTTTTTTCTCCTTTGGGGAATTTTTCCCGAAATAACATCAAGAAAGTTAAATAACAATTTCTGTAAATTCACTAGTGTTTAGGAA
>JAAAKG020167748.1:0-28016 GCA_010014905.2 Druon quercuslanigerum | reverse complement strand
CCCTTCTTCAAGAATTTTTTTTTTTTTTTTTTTTTTTAGGGGGGGGTGGAAAAAAAATTGCTGGTGGGGGGGGGGGGGGGGGGTAACATGTTTTCGATGTTTTGTGACGATTTGTCAACTGAGGGGGTAGGGATTAACGGGCAAAAGTTAATTTCAGACATGTGGGGTAAATTCGGACATTTCTAAATTGATATTTTAAATTACTGAAGGTGGATGATTTTAACTAGAATCTAGAAACAGTTAACACTTAAACTAATTCCAGATTCTTGGAACAATTTTCAGTAATTTATCCTATCACTTTAGGGAGTTTGGGGGTGTCCGAATTTATCCCGTTTGAGGGTATTCAAATGCAAACTTTACAATCTTTTCCATGTTCCTTTCTTTACCCATTCACCAGTCTTGCGCTTGAAAGTAAGCTGAATTATTAGAACCCAATAAGAAAATCCATATTTTTCTTGTTGAAAGTTAATTATTTTGAATTGAAAAGTCTAATATTATATTTTTGGTTTAGAATGCATTTCTTTTGGTTAAAAACTCTATTGTTTGGCTGAAGATTGAACTATTTTGTTAAAAAATCTGCTTTTTTGTGGAAAAAGAATTTTTCTAACTGAATATCTAAATAATTTATTTTAAAATTAATATTAATTGTGTTTAGTTGATAATTCAAGGGCTGAATTTTTTATTGAGAACTCATATTTTTTAAAACGAAAATTAACTTTTTATCTGCAAATTAAATCTACTCCATTTTTTAATATAAATTAATCATTTTCAGTTGAAAATTCAACTAGCAGGTTAAAAATTCATGTATTTTCTTTAAAGTTCATTTTATTAGATGTCAATTCAACTACTTGATTGAAAGTTAAATTATTTCGCCAAACATTCATTTTATTGGTTGCAGATTGATCTATTTTGTTCAAAATTAGTTTTTTTAGTTGAAAATTAATTTTTTACTGAGAATCAATCTATTTTATTTTTGGCTAAAAGTTGATTGCTTTTAGACGAAGATTCAGTTATTTTGTTGAAAATTCATGTATTTTGTAGAAAATTCATTGAAAAATTTGGTTCGCAATTTTTTTCTCTGTTGAATGAAAAATCATTATTGGTGGAGGATTCACCTATTTCCTTGACAATTCGTGCTTGTTGGTTCAATTTAACTGTTTCTTATTTAAAATTAAATTTTTTCGGTTAAAGTATTAATTTTAGCATTTTTCATTAAAAATGTATTGTTTTTGGTTAAATTAAATTGATTTTAATTAAAAAAAAAGGTTTTTTACTCGTTGAAATATAAACAATTAATATTTCTTGTTAACAATGAATTCTTTTTGATAGAAAACTCAGGTATCATTCAAAATTAAACTTCTTTGTTAAAATTGAATTTTTTAAAAAAGTTTAACTGTTTTGTTTACAAGTCATGTCGTTACTCGAAAATTGTATTTTTTTGTTGAAAATTTGTCTTTTCAAAGAAATTCCTCCTTCTCGATACAAAATTCAAATTTCGGTTTTCTTTTATCGGCTAAAAACTCAAATAAAATAAAATAAAGTTAAATTTTTTTGTTTGAAAATTGTACCGTTTGGTTGAAAATTTATCTATGGAGGTTAAAACGCAACTGTTTGGTTACAAATTTAACTATTTTGTTAAAAATTCACCTCTTTTGCTTTAAATTTCAACTATTTTATTTTAAATGCAACTGTTTAGTTGATAATTTAACTATTATGCTACAACTATTACATTGTTTGTTAAAAATTCATTTTTTGTTTTTGGAAATTCAACTACTTGGTTAAAAGTTTTACTGCTTAGTCGAAAATTAAACTACTTTTTTATTTCATAAAAAAAGTAGGATTTTTCTGAACTCATCCCCCCCCCCCCTAAATCATATTACGTAGTTTTTAAATGAACTCTGAGGAAACTTTACGTAATTTATACACGGTCTTAAAGGTAAAGAAATGAAGCACAAAAATAATTAATCAAAGCCCCGGAGCTCCAGATTCGGGTATCCTTGATATCAATGAACAGCCTACACTAGATTCTAAAATATCTATAGGATTCTCTGTCTGTAATCCATTTTAAAATCCGTCCCCATCAATAGACAAGCGCATCTAGATCTTTCATCTTACACACTATCCCATCCTCTCCGAAGTGTCCCTTTCCTCGCGAATCGGGCTTTGCCGAAACCCACAAACCGAATCCAAGGGACTTTCGTCGACGACAATATAATGAGATCAGGATCGTGCGGAATCTGTGTCCCGCTCGAGTCGGCCGCAGTCGATCGAATTATCTATCCTGACCGGTCGGGTGAGTGCGGTTCCAAGATACAGGGTAGAAACAAAAATCGAAGAAAAGGGCGAGGGCTTTCAGAAAATGCGAAAGGGAAGGTAGTCAGTGGCCAGTGGCCAGGACACGCAGAGGACACCCTTCCAGTGAAATAAATAGAAGAGGGAAGAGAAGAAATAACTTGGACACTGTAATCGCAAAGCGATTTTACTTTCAATGCCCTGCACGAATGCGTTTTACGTAGAAAATAATAAAAATATAGACATGCAATCCTAGGAGAGGCTTGAATAGTTGTTAAAATAAAAGAAAAGAGGGTAAAAAATAATGCTACCTTAAACATATGAATTGAAATGTAAAAAGAAGTATGCTATTGTAAAAATAAGTGGACACTTGGGCTGTTCACTGAATATTGATTGCAGTTCAATTGAAGTGAAATTAGCCTAAAATTGGTATATTTATTATTTAAAACATTTAAACAAAAATTTGATGCTATAACGTACTAAGTGTGTGCATATTGTGATTTAAATACAAACTGAAAAATTCTAATCGCTTCCGCAAAGAAATGACCCAAAAAAATTAATAAATTTAGAATTTCGAAAAAATATAGGGGTAAAGTTCCGAATAGCTGAATTCTCCGATTTTCTTAAAACTTCGTAAACTTATGTATTTTGACGTGCTGATTACGAATATGATAGTTAAAATTGGCGACAAGGCGATTTTCACGATAAAACTATGAAAAAACCATAAAAATCATGTTTTTTTTTGTTTATCTAAATCAATATGCAAAATTTTATAAAATTGTTCAAACAAGAGTTATAGATCTCATCAAAGTACATATTTTTTCTAACATAAATGTTTTTGTAAGAGAGATAACTTTCGCAAAAATTAGTGATAATCGATTTTCATAAAAAAATCCATAAAAATCATGGCTTTTTGCGTTCATCTATGCCAATACGCACAATATCGCGAAATATTGTGAAAAAAGTTGTAAAGCTAATTAAGTTACACATTTTTTGTTTTAAACATTTTTATCTGTGAGTCATAGTTTTCGCGAAAATTATTAATACATCGATTTTTAGGGAAAAAACCCCTTAAAAATCAATTTTTGTTTGCATTCAAAAAATACACAAAATTTTGCAAAATATTTTAAATAAAAGTTGTAGATCTCATTAAGATGCACATCTTTTCTACAAGTGATATTTTCTGAGAAAATTAATGATGCATCTGATGAAATATAATGGCTTTCAATGCAATAAGCGACAGGTCTTTCTCTACTGTCCGCGCTAATAGTACTTACGGGCGTGTGTTTCTTGCGCGCATTCATTATTTTCGAGGTTCCCTTCTTCCGAGGCCTAATCAAGATGGATGGAACATATAATATTTTCAGTCTACGATTCTCCAAAAAAGAGAAAAAACACTTCAACTCATTACAACTGAACGAATATGCTCAAAACACAAGAAGAAAATGATATAAAGGAATCTGAAATAACTTGCGGCCAGTTCTTGTATCATTATTATTATTATTACACTATTAAGCCGTTTCCTTTTCGGGTTAGGCGTGACTCACTCGGTGGGGAGGGGAGTAGTGTGAGAAAGGGATTATAAATTTTTTAGATTGAGCTAGAATTCTCGTGTTATTTATTTAAATAACACGTTCATTCTGCAACACTGCTCCGACCCAGGTTGCTGATCAATCTCTCTAGCAATCACCCAAAGTGAAGATCCTCACAAAGTCGTCATGTGAGGTTCCCCACTTGGGTCCATTAGGATCCAAGGTCTTTCGTTTCCGGCGTCATTCACTCTACTGACACTCTTCTTATTAACTATTTTCCCCCATACTTTTCTGTCCTGGCATACTTCTCAAGCTTCTCTAACGTCCATGCATTTTTCCATGGAGACTCTCGTGCTTCTATGGCTTCTTATGTCCCTTCTAACCTTCATTCACACATTCTAACCATTCGTTCCGCGGTCTGCGTCTGGGCACACTGCCATTTACTTGACCTTGATATACTTGTTTCGTTAGTCGTCCATCCTTCATTTTCTCAACATGCCCGAATCATCTTGACCGATTTCTTTCCCATGTGTCAACTAGCGTTTCTTCCGCACCGCACTGTTTAAGGATTATCTCGTTACTTGCTTTGCCCATAGCAGGCAAATACCGTTATACTAATAATGTTGCAGAAAATACGTGGTTTGAGAGGGGCCACATTTTCGCAGCAACATGTATACTCATTTCATACTGTTTCTCTATAAGGTTTAATTTTGAATAAATGATCTGGGAAAGCAGCATCGTAAACGGTCAGTCGATTTCGCAAGAAACTGTTGCAGACCGCTTCTTTTTTTTTATAGAGAGATCTGCATGGTTGCTCTTAAAAGTAACTTTGAAGAGGAAGGTCGCATCGGAGGTGTCGCTGGAGTAGTCGAAATAGATGAGTGCAAGATCGGCCGTCGAATATCATAGATGTCGAAAATACGAATAAGGGCGTATAGTAAAAGGATCATGGAACCTCGGAGTGATCCACATAGGACATCCCTACAGCTATCGATTGGAAATCTGTCCCAAAAATTAGAGACATCAGGCTACTTTAATAGAATTAATAAAAAAGCACGTATCGGAAGGGTCGGAGATACTCACCGATTGTTGGAAGGGTTATATTAACCTCGAAGATCATGGTTTGGTCTACAAAACTGTGAATCATTCCGAGGAGTTCGTGATTCGTAATACTGGAGCGCACACTGCAAGCATCAAGTCCTCTTGGCGGTGGATGCGACGATTTCTCTCACGAAGAGGAGTGCACAAGAGCAATCTCGCAGACCATTTCTGCGAATTTCTATGGCGACGACGGTTCAAGAACAGTGCCGGATTTACCAAGGGACACGGTGGGGCTAGTGCCCCAGGCCCCATGAGGCCGAGGGGCCCCTGCCCCAGAAAAAATTAATAAATTTCACGTACGTACAGCCAGTTCTATGAAAATTGGGATTTTCTCTGCCCTTAAGAGGGCCCCTTCGAGGTTTAGCCCCAGGCCCCGAAAAATGTTAATCCAGCGCTGCTCAAGAAAATAGGTTCTGATCCTTTTAAGGAACTAATCGCTAATATTAAAGTCTTTTACCCTGGCCAATGAATTTAAACAGATTTTTTAATTAAAATAAATTCAAATATATTATGTAATAATAAAATCATAAAAATTAAAAAAATCAGATCAATTAAAATAATTACAAAATTTAAAAAAAAGACAAAAAAATATGCCCTTTAAAGTACTCCAACCTTCTCGCGAAGAAGAGCGTGATTAGGTGCCAAGACGAAACCAATGGAGATACGATGAAAAAATAAGATCGAGATAGTCACAGGGAGGCTCTACCACCCACCACAAGATGTTGGAAAGCGACCCCCACAGAACCTGGAACAGGGGTAGGGGTTTTAACAACATTATTTCTGTGACCAGTCACAGGAGTGCCTTCCCGCCTTCCACGGGACCTGGGAAATAGTAGGGGTTTGACCAACATTATTTCTGTGACCAGTCACAGGGGAGCCTTCCCGATCCCCACAGAACCAGGAAAAAGGGTAGGGGTTTTAACAACATTATTTCTGTGACAATTCAAAGGGATACCTTCCCGCTCCCCACAGGACCTGGAAAAGGGGTAGGAGGTTTGAGCAAGTTTATTTCTGTAACCAGTCATAGGGGTGCCTTTCCGCCCACCGCAAGACGTTGGAAAGACAATTTTCACTATCAAATTCGTAATCACCGCATCAAGGTTTCGGAACTGCACCAAAAATCTGAAAGCTATGTGTTAACATTCGTTCCTTTTTAATTTTTTGTCAAGAATTATTTAATGCAAGAAAGTTGATTTTATTTATAAAATATGCATATTAAGTGAAAATTGCTAAAAAATTCGTTCAAGGTGAAAAAAGTTAAGTTATTTAAAAAAATTTTGAATATTGATGAAAATATCATTGAATTAATTGGTTGCTTTCGCCTGGAAAAATTCAACACCACTCTCAAATATTCGAAATTCGAATTTTTGGGATTTTTGGTTCAAAAAACCATTCCAAGTTCAAAAAATTATGTTTTATTTGAAAAATGCACATCTGAGTGAAAAAGTCTGTCAAAACAACAAAAGTTTTGGGATAAACAAAAATTGCACGCTCCAAAAAGTTGAGTTTTTTGTCAATATATTTTGAAAAGAATTTTTCCTAAAGTAGTTCGATTTTTAAATTTATATTGACAGCACATTATTGTGCATATTTAGTAAATCACAGGATAAGTTTTCTTTATTTTTTGTGCAAAAAACGAAATATCGGTATACTAATGTTTAAACAAAAAAATATTTTTTCACGAAAATGGTTCATAATATCCAATTTTCGTTTATAGTACGTTCTTGTAAGACTTTTGTACTAGTCAACACAATTTTATTAATATATTGGTGTTGGGAACATTGGGTCAAACTTAGATGTTTTCAATAAATATTTTTCGTCAAAATTTATTTTTTGTATTATATTGTAAGTCTTTATACTTTATGGATGATATTTCAATAAAAACGTATTCAGTCTTTGGAACTTTGCAACATGAAACAAATATGGACAACCTTAAAAAAGAATAGGTGATCAAATACAATTAAAAAACTAATTGAAGAAAGAATCGCAACAGAAGAGCAAGTGCATTTTTAAGGAATAGGATGTCATGATAAAGAAAGGCATGTTAACAAAGGTGCAAGATTAGAAATTAAGTAAGAAGGTTTATAAAGGCCGCGTAAGATTAACGAACAAGTGAGGAAAGAGATTTAAAAAAAGAGAAAGCGGATAAAATAAAGAGGTTTTTAATATATATATATATATATAAGGTGAAGCAGGAACAGGAGGTAGAAAGAGTAATGTGAAAAGGACTTTCAAAAAAGAAGGAGGATTAAAAAAATTAAGAAGAAGACTAACGAAGAAAGTAAGTCGTTGCAAAGGAATAAACAAAAGGGTGAACAAAATTGTAAGAGTTTGAAAAGTGTGTGAAGAACTTATGAGGAAAGGAAAGGAATAAAAGGACTAACGTTACTACGAATCAAAGAGAAATGTTTAAAATTGAATGAAGTATCTTGGAAAGACAGTTAAAGTAATCATTAAAGTTGTTAAATAGGAATGAGTTTTTTTGTAAGGAATAAAGAAGTTAAATGGGTAAGTCTTAAAAGGAGAGATAGAGTTTTTAAAAAGGAAACGAAGTGTTACAACATAGAGATCTTGAAAAAAAGAAAGCATATTTAAAAAGACGGGATGGTAAGAAGTTGAAAAAAAGTATTAAGTTAAGGAAAATGTGATAATTTGAAAAAGAATGAAGAGTATGTAAAAAGAGAAAGGTGTGTAGGTGGGAAGGTGAGAAGGGATGATTTTAAGGAAGATTCTTGATAAAGGCTGGCTAAGTTTGAAAAGGAAATCGAAGATTGCAAAAGGAAATAAAGAAGGTTGAACAAATATGAAAAAGAATCTTCGGAAGCAAAGAGGAAGAGTGAAACATCAACAAAGGGTTGAAAGAGGAAGGAGGAAAGTTGAGGGAAAAAGTAAGACGACCGAACAGGAAGGAAGGGGGATGAAAATGGAATGGGAAGAAAAGTGCGTGACGATAGCAAAGCACACGGCATAACACGGTACAGGGTTGGATTGGGGTTGCAAACTAAAGCATAAGGTCGCTGTGTTGCGTGCTCCTCCATTTTGTCTTAACGCGGCGTATGCGGTTGCTAGGCAACAGCCCTTACGCTCCACTCATTTATAATTCAGCAGCCAATGCGGGCCACGCGGCCCGCACCCTCGCTTGCTCATTCAGCTCACTCCGCTCTCAAACGCTGGATAACCGTTCCACCTTGTTCGCGTACCCCCACACGCACTCGCCCACGCACGCATCTCATCTACCTTCCACTTTCCACTTTCCATCTTTCACCTTCTACCACTTTTTACCACCGATTCTTCCCATTCTTCTCATTCTTCCTGCCACCACGCAGCTAGTCTGTCTGATAGCGTTGATACCCCTTTGTCCTTTCTATCCACCCTTCCATTTCGCTTTGTAGTTTGTCGTTATCACTTCGTTTCTCTTCCTGATGCTGCCGCTACTGCAGCAAGTCTCAATTGCACCAGACTAAGAATGTCTTTCTTCCTTCCTTCCCACTCACCTTCGGTCTTTTCATAGGGCTGAATGAAAAGAGGGTTCAATTCAAATGGTGAATAAAGAATCATACTTAATGTTTGTTTCCCGAACAAAGTTCAAGGTTTCAGAAATTGAAAGTGTTTTTACTATGAGGGCTTTATATAAAAAGCTCAAAGTTAAAGAATTTCAAATTACAAGCTTTTATTTTTAAGGTTATAAAATCGAAAGCGTTCAAGCTTCATGCTTTTCGAATCGAACACTTCCCATTTTATGAATCCACTAAATTAAAATAATTTTTAATTGGGCTAGCAAAAAACATGGCAGTGAATCTCGATCGAGTCGCTTCAAGTTGAGTTTGTACTTTAACCAAAAGTTGAAAAGCTTTGAGATCTCGGACGCTTTCGAATTTTCAATTGTTCTTAATTTATTTTTAAAAGAGTTATTGCAATGTCGATTTGCTTATTATGTTCTATTCGAACTCGAAGTAACTAAACTTGTTTTGGAACTGAAAAGCATATCTTAAAACGTTCGATCAATGCGAAAATCGTTTTCTAAAATCTTTATGAAACCCTCTAATATATTTTTAAAAGTGTTTACAATTGGAACAAAATCATTTCTTCTTTCTTTACTTCCAAGAAAGTAGATCCATCTTGAAATTAATTCTTCTGACAGCCCGAAGCAGAAAGGGACGTTTAAGCGCATTTGAGACCCTTTTTACCAGATTTAGGGATGACTTTCTCAAATCACGTTACTTATTGTAAATAAACCTAATATAAATTTTTAATTTTCGATAAAGTTTCCCTAAGATACAGTAAATAAATATTGAATATTTTGCAATTGTAATAATCAATTATTACCTACAAAAAGTTCCAAAAATCTTTATGATTTACAGAACTGTATATTATATATGTGTAAATCTTCATTTCTGCTTGCATGAATTCCATGAAGGTAGCCTAAAATGCGTGTGTGCTACTTACCTTTGACCAAAGTGATCATTTATTAATGACCAGCTGTAGCTGGCCAATTAGAGGACATCAACACATGTAGGTGAGCTTAATTGCTATAACTTCATCTCAGCCAGTGGAAATGCTGAGAAACTTTAGTATGAAAGGGCAGAAACCTATGCCAACTAATGATAGGTATAATGAAAATAGTGATCAAACTATACTTTAGTACTTTATCTGTATACATTTTAGGCATCAAAAAACGTTAAAGATATCTGCAAATCACGTTTTCTTTTTTTCTTAATGAAATTTAATAGCACTTTAGAAACTAGCGATTAGGATTAGCGATGATGAAAACATAATAATTTATATTTTAAGTTTATAAAATTTCATTCAACCTGTTTTAAAATAGTAACTTACAACCATTAAGTTAAGTTTCAAGTTCAACAATTTTGAAGTGAGGATCTTAATCTTGCACTTTTCTCTCAACGTGCAATAAAAGTGGACAAACTAGGAATAATAGCTCTGATTCCGAGTAGACGAGCACTTTATCTTTCGCAATTTCTATTACTTTATTAATTTCTTTCCATTATCGTCCAACGATAATTTTAATCAGTCCCTTTATGCTGGAGAAGGAAAGAAACTTAAAAGAATTTATTTAATGCTTACTTATGATGCAAAGTAAAATTGGAATACGAATTTTGTTGTACAGAATTTCATAATAAATATTATTTCTCTCACTTCAGAATAGATTCTTTCTGTTTTAAACAAAATATATAATTGTGCAGCAATAATAATAATAAAATAAAAGAATAAAAAAGAAAACTAAAACATAATCACAAAACAGACCCCAACAACCATACATATTATTTTTTAAATCTGGTGCAAATTTATGTTCCGTATTTTACTGAAAAGAATACGAATGCATTCTAGAAACTCCATAGTTAAAGAATTCAATAGCAATCATTAATAAACTAAAATACGCACTTCATTTAAAAATAAAACGGCTTACGGTGTCCCTGAGTGCATATATTTTAATTTTTACAATATCAGGGACCATTTTAACACCAAAAAGATCAACTTGTAGAGGTGCTAATTTAGAACACAAAATTAAGCCGTTTTTTGTACCACCCTCGTTAGGATGTTTTAGGAGGGTACTAAGCATTGTAATTTCAGATAATGCGTGCTTATGTCATAGTGTTTTTGTTGTCTAGTCCAGAATGTTATAATTCTTACTTTTTTGCATTCAGGAACATTTTTTCAGCTTATAAGATTTTTAAAGATACGGGTGATTTTAAAGGGTTTAATTTAATTTCATAATATTTTTTTTAATTTAGGAGAGATTAGTAAAAAATAGAATTTTGAATTAGAGCTTTTTAAATTCAAGGAAAGATCTGGCTTATTTAGGGTATATTTAAAAAAGTAGATCTCTATTCAGTGTTGCATTCAGTTATTAAATTATTTACCTAAAGGTATTTCAAAAGAGCTGCAAGTGTGCTTGTATCTTACAGAGTGTATTTTCATGTCGTAATAAAATTTATTTCACCTAATAGAGATATAAAAGCTCAGCATTCTGAATTACAAGTTCAGGGGTAGAATTATTTTACATATAGGGGTGGTTTCAGAGGTGAATCTTAGAAGTCTTTAAGATTTATGTTTATAATTTCCTATAATTTCAGGAGTTGTTTTATAGAGCAGCAATGGTCGGTAATTGTTTTTCAACGTACCTAAATATAACTTCTCTTTCTCTTCAGAAATAAGTATCTTTCCCTTTAAAAAAGAATTATCTTCTTTCTCTTCAGAAAATAATAGAAACTTATATATGATACAAAATGTTTTTTTGGCAATACCCATCTGGAAAATAAGGATTTCTATGCCTCTAAATGATTTGGAAGGAGCTCGAATCCAGCAGATTGTGCGTGAAAAATATTAGCACGCGAAAAGCCAATGTAGCATTTGCTTTTAGTTCTTCGCAATTGCCTACGTTTTTGCACTCGCTTCACTTGTGCGCTAATCTTCAGCTCATGCTGTAAGTTTCCACGCTCCTCGGCATCCGCCTATTTTGCGCACTTGTAATAAAAATGGCTACAGTCGAAGCTATCAATAAGACCGCTACGATTAAGACCACTTCCCCTCATCCTTGCTCGAGCTCATCGAGACGCTTCCCCCACTCTCACGCTGACTTCGAAATTCCGGTCAGCCGCTACCAATAGTGCCGCCGAAGAAATCGTAATTTTTATATGTATTGCAAGATATTGCAATTATTAGTACGCATACTCAAGAAATTAAAATCTTTATATAGCTTCAGATAAA
The DNA here is from genome assembly GCA_010014905.2 of Druon quercuslanigerum. Lineage (NCBI taxonomy): Eukaryota > Metazoa > Arthropoda > Insecta > Hymenoptera > Cynipidae > Druon > Druon quercuslanigerum. The sequence goes on along the minus strand of JAAAKG020167748.1, from coordinate 16,365 downwards.
TCACAAGAATTGAAGATAATTGAAAAAGATAACTTTTTTTCTCGAAATATTAGTTCTCCGAATCTCAACTCTTTCCTCTTCCAGATTAAAACTGATATATGTACCTTTAAATACACTTTTTACTACACACGTGGACGATCAGAACGTAAACATAACAGTGGCGGCGCATGGTTGACATTGCGCATATTATACACAAGAATGATATTTTATAATGTCGAAAAAAATTATAAAATATTAAAATATCACAATTAATATTTGATTCATTTGTATAATACAAAAAAACTCCTCAAAACCATAAAAATTAAGATTTCTTCGGCGGCACTATTGGTAGCGGCTGACCGGAATTTCGAAGTCAGCGTGAGAGTGGGGGAAGCGTCTCGATGAGCTCGAGCATGGATGAGGGGAAGTGGTCTTATTCGTAGCGGTCTTATTGATAGCTTCGACTGTATTTTCTTCCCTATTATCAGTTGAAAGAGTACGCTCATTTTTTCTTGGACTGCTCCCTCTTTATTCGATACGATAGTAAATAAATACGTGAGCGTGAAATGAATGAAATAAATAATAGTGCGATTTAAAAAATTAGGTGGGGTAGAATGACAGGTGGCGACGATTCGATTCGACACATGCATTTCGAGGGTTATGTGTGGACCAAGCAAAAGGAGTTGAATCCAAGCGTCAACATCAGAGCAGACATTGCCATGCTCGGGCATATCGGTGTGGGAGAGGTGGGGTATGTGCAGGGGAGCTTTTGCGAAGCCATCCTTTCGATCCCAGGTTGTAGCCCCTTTAACCCCGTGCGTCCCGCAGCCACTGTACTGGCACCATCAGCCCGGTGAGCGAAGCGAGGAGTTGGCGTCCCCAGCTCACAAGCCTCATGTCATATTCATGGTTCATTATCATAGCGAATCATGGCCCATCAGCTTTTGATTGTCCGCCAGCGTTGTTATAGTCCTAACTAATACGACTGCAGCAACCGCGCAATTCTCCAGCATCACTCCAAAAAGTTGCTTTCGGATGGATCATGGCACCTTTTTTCTTTAGCAAAAATACACCATTTTTTCTAATACAATTGGGGCATTATTTCTAAAACTACCCTATCTAAAACCCCAAAGTTCTCCAATCAGACTCCAAATTCGGAAACGGAAAATTCTAGTGGATGGCAATTTAAGGGACCGGGTGGGGGGGATATTGTTGTTAAAGTTGGGTTACCATCGAATGCAGTGACTCGCAACGCTTTTTTATTAACAATAAAAGAAAATGTAATGTTCTAGATTGTTGATAGAATTTTACACGCCCTATTTATTGACCATAAGTATAAAAAAATTTGACCTTGAAAAATGAAGATAAAAAATTTCGAAATTCGACCATTTAATTACTTTCTTTTTAGTTTTATGAGAAAGCTAAGTTTTTTTCTCTTTAAGGTCCTTGAGGTTAAAAAGTAACCCAACATTTTTCTACTTAAGAAAATAAGCGTTTAGTAGTGTTTTGAGGCTCGCGTCTGTTTCGACGATTTAGAACTCTTTTAATATTTTTAAAAATATGCGGTCTTTTACAGTTGCAATAGGATTATTTAAAACCCTTATCGTTAAAAATAATTATAAAAAACAAATTTTAGTCTTAAAAAATTATTGTTTTATAAATAAATTTAACTGCCAATCAGCCAAATTTTATTCATCATTTTCGGAAAATTTGTAGGGTGTCCAAATTTACACAATATAGGAAATTAACACAATAAAAATTGTTTCCCCTTATTGTATTGACAATTTGGTCCGGCCGTTGGTCCGGCCCATAGCTGGCGATGATCAGCACGCCATGGCACACCAATTTTTAAGTATCAATCAGCCAAACTTTTTTCACCACTTTTGAAAAATTTTCAGTGTGTCTAAAATTATTCGACATAACAAATTATCACTATAAACATATTTTCTTCATCACGTGGGCAATATAGTCTGGCATAGATCTGGCGTCATCTAGACCGTGTAGTCTTGACATTCTAGACAGGCGCTTCAGAATTTTTTGCTCATGCATTTTTCTAGCCTTATATTTATTATATAAATTAGGGTACTTGAAGAATTTTTAATTCACTCAATGACTATATTTTTTTATTACATAGCGGCTGAATAGGCGCTAACTAGCGTGTGGTTAGATCATCTAACGTAGACTTTACAAAATTCTAGCCTGGGGCTGTTCAGCGCCCGAAGATATTTCCACTGGTAGAAAAAAATATCATTTCCTCCCTCTCTGTCAATAGTTTACGCAATGAAAAATATTTCCCTATAAAAATTTTTATCAAGTAAGACTACACTTTGCCGAAGTTTTGTGGAAGTAACCCTAATGTTGGCAGTTTAAAGATAATCTGTAAGTTAAACATCTTTCGATAATCTAAACCCTTTAAAACATCCCAAAATAGGTGAAAAATGTAGACACAATCAGAACAAGAAAATTAATAACGTATTATATCATAGAAGTTAAGCTAATTAGTTAATACGTTTTGTGTGATATTGTGAATGAATTATCTGCTGTCTACCCGATTAACTGTGGATCATTAGGTAAATATGGATCACCTTATTACATTTGATTACTTTAATTATTATATATTATATTATATTGATATATTATATTAATTATTATATCCTGAATAACAAAAAATCTCATGTTACATCTTCAATGTATTCTTCAGTCCTTTAAAGTCTAATAGAGTAAGGAAGTTCTACAAAAAGTTCAAGTACTCAATATAATTAAATTTAATTTACTTATGTTTAATAAAATATTTTAAAAAGCCCCTGAAACATTTTTGAAGCAGACTTCTATACATTTGAAAAAAAACTAATTAAGAGGTCAACCATATGAAACATTAAAGAACCGTTTGCAGAGATTTTTAGAGACTTTAAATTTATTCATTAGATATTGACATAACTTTTTTAAACGTCAGATTATACTTTATCGGATCTGGTATAAAATATTGAGATTATAATAACTTTGATAGAGAATATCGACTAGCCTGAGAAAGGAGATGCCTCATCAATTTAATTCAATTATTCTCTTCTATCTGAGACCTACAATCTGGTTACTAGAATGGTGAACTGATTCTTTATCTGGTAGCATATTTTGCGATTCTTGAAAGATTCAGAGTCGAGTTTTCAATCTCGAAAAATCTAATACTGAAAAAGGAATCGATAGTGAGCACGAAATCTCTTTAAATCCGCACGACTAGCGAAGGAAACTTTAACGTTTGCTCATAGCTCGCTTTCATATTAAATATTTCACCCCCTTAACGTTATATTCCTTCACTATTCCGTTTTACGCGATACTGTATGTGCTTATAGACATCCCCTTATGGACAATATTTTATCAATATATACCCATTATGATCCTTTATATACGTATAGCCACTTAAATGTATATTCGCCGATATAGAACAAAAAAGATTTTTATACAAGTCTATCAAGAAATATAGGGGAGACCACCCTACAGTAGATAATGATTCTAGCAATTTCTTGTGCAATTTTTTGTTAAGAACACCTTTCATCACTCTATATTCAAAATATGAATACTTTAATGAAATTAGAAAATATATTTATTCTTATTATACTATTTTTATTTTTGTTTTTTAATTTAATATGTGAATAATAATAATAATCAAAATATAAATGTTCAGTTCAATGAAAAAAAAATATTTTTTTTATGAAATACAGTTTTATTCGCATAAAAATGGTATAGGTAGAAATTTTTTTTTCATGTGAAGAAGTTAGTAAAAATGAACTTTTTGCCTTCATTAAGAGTTATCTTTATGAGAAACAAGTATTTAAAAAAAAAGTACTAAAATCAGTTTTGGGTAGTAACTTGTTGCAAGTAACTACGATACCGAAAAGTTACGTGATTTGTAATTTTAAGGGTAACTTTGTTTTTATTTTAGGAAGTAACTTGTAATGTAGTTTAGTTACGATTTTTGCAGTAACTTAGAACTTAAATTTTTGTTACTTTAAAGTTACTTAGTGATTTTTGTATTTACACCCTATTAAGAGATGTTTGTGGGTCATTTATGGATAGGAAAATAATCTCACTGGGTTGATTATTTGAATATTTTGTTGACAATTCGTCATTCTAGGTTAAACCCAACTGTGATTGATTCCAAATTAAAATATTTTTTGGTTGACATAATATCAACTATCATATTTTTCGTTGAGAAATCATCTACTTTATTTGAAACTTGAACTGATTAGTTGAAAATTCATGTATTTTGGTAGAAAATTCAACTAGAGTTAAGCTCGGACATAGTGTGTCGGAAAATAGTCATTTCGAGAATTGACGCCGCGCTGCGACTGTTGGTGAGAGGAGCTTCAGGGGGTGTGCACTGCTTACTCAAGAGTAAAAAAATAGGAGCCTGTTTACGTTTATAGTTAAATGATTGTTTATTTTGTCAAATGAACTTCAAAGTGAAATTAAAACATGTTTGTAAACATATCAAACGATTTCCTAAAATTTCAAAATAAAATGTAGAAGATTTTAAAGCAAAAACTTTTTATTTGGTAGGATTAAAAAATCAAAGAAGAGAATCGAAAAGAATTGTAAACGGCAGGTTTTTAGAAATTTAGATATTTACAGATTTCAAGAGAATAAGCAAAATTTCTTAAAAATTCCTGTGGGAAATTTAGATGATTGCAATGCAATTTTTTACAATTTTATTGATTTTTAAAATTGTTAAGAAACTTTAGAGTCACTTAATATGAGATTTTTAGATATTTGAGACGTTTTAAATAGATTAGAAATATTCGAAAACTTTGAAACATTTCCGAAAACTCGAATTTCTTCTAATATTTTGAATTAAAATCCTAATAAATAAAAATTAAACTTCTGTAAAACCTTCTAGATTCTTTTTGACACATCTGAATTATTACAAAAAAACATTTTTTAATTATCTAAATAATCTTATAAAAATCAGACTTATTTAAATTTAAAAACAAACTGATAAAACTTATTTTCTTGTTCTCGATTCTCAGAATTTAATTTAAACTCGAATTTATGTGTTCAAAATCTTTGAACAAATAAATAGTTATTTGTAATTCGTATGTTATATTATTACTTATATTATTTTGTAATCTTTATGGTATTGAAAAAAAAGTTTTACATTGGGCAAAATAAAATATTACGTTCTGTTACAGGGGGGGGGGGGATTGTCGAAAATAATTTTACGTAATATGAGAACGCTCCCTTATTTAGTAACGTGACTATAACTATTTACCTATTTCCGCTAAGTAACGTAATTGTAACTAGTTACTCAAAAAGATGTAGTTTACATAGCAATGTTATAAACTTAGGGCGCTTACCGCCTGATCTAACCGCGAGTTGATAGACTCTCACATTGCCATCCATGTAACGTGCGAGGATTTGTTTGAAGCCATTTTTCTCGAAAATGGCTAAACGGGCTATATTATTACTTTAGCATTATACAAGTTTGGTTATGACATATTATTGGGTGTAGGTTCCTCTTGTTAGCAGGTACTCCAACGAAATTAAGGGACATTTTTTTATATTTGCCAATTATATCAATAAATTAAAAATAATTTGGCTAAAAACTAAGCTTAGTCTAAAAAAGTATGAAAAGATAATAAGGCTACGAATACATAATGTCAACATTTTGACACACAATTTTGACATTGTGCATTTGTAGCTGCTTACTTTTTTAGTAATTATATATACCTAGCATAACTTGCTACATATGTGTAACTGAAAACAAAATTGTTGGTTAAAAAGCTTAAACTTGTGAAAAGACAAACAAAAATTTTGTTTGCTTTGAAGAAGACACTGCTTGAACTGTAAGGACCATAAAAATGATTACAGTGCAAACTGGAAAGCTTAAGGATAATTAAGGACTAATTAAGCGTGAAATGCATCAATCTCCATATAGTTCTGGGTGTACGTATAACACCATAAAATGAACCCTTCGTGTGAAACCGGTTAGATGTTGTAATCAAGTTGGCGCCGTGGATGGAATGGACGGCAAACGACCTTTTCCTCTCTGTCTCCCATCGGTGCGCCTTGACTCCTGCTCGACCACAGTTTCGCATTAAGTATTCACGTTGATCCCAATTTGCGTGCAAGGAGCTTTCTAGGTAGAAACTGTCAATGTCGCGCCTCTAGGTAAAGCCCAAAGAAGCGGGGTACTTAAGGCCTCAGTTTTCGAGGACGACTGGATTATCGTCGGTTGGTCGGATTTAATTTTCCACTTTCTGAGTAATGCATGTTTTACCCACTCTACTTCGATTTTCCTACTGCATGTAGCTCGAAAATTCGCAAACCACATCTAAAACTTATTCCCTCCTCTTGTGGTTTCAGTCAGCCTTGAGTAAGTTATTATTATTTTTTTTTTTTGATTAACTAGTTCTAGTTACGTTCCTCAACGAAAAAGGAGACCAGTTACAGTTATGTTACTGGTAAATGTACATACTTACAGTTACTAGATAAAGTAACTTCAAGTTACCTAAAAATTTACTTGTTTCACTTCCTCAATTTTATAAATTAAAGATCAAACTAACTTAAATGATATTTCATAATAGCCTAATTTAACCTTCGGAGAAAGCACTAGGTCAATTTGATCCACCACCAATTGTTTGATCGAGAAATTTCCTACTGAAACTTAAAACGTGGGCGGTCTCTTAGGCTCTGGTAATATAGTTCGAGGTCTCAACTATAGTTTCAAATGCTTGATAATAGTCTGCAAAGCGGTCAGTCATCGTTGAGAAGCGTTTGATCCGTGATCGAAAAAATAGGTGTGTTCTCGGAAGATTAAAAAGAATTAGGCATTTCAAATTGAGTTTTAAATTGACTAACAGATATGTCACTCGAAATATTTTGCCCATATGATGTCAGATTTTGAACGGGTTTTGTTTTCCCGCATTGTACTGCAGGATCGCCAGAAATACTTTATTCGTTGAGTTTATTTTCATCACTAATTAAAAATGATTTTTTATGTTGTATTTCAAGTTTAAATAACGAATGACGTATTTAATTCTAGCAATTATGTTCTCCCGTTTCCAGTTAGTATAAAAATCAGAACTTTCACTTTTAAATGTCTAACATCTCAAGCAAAAATATTGCATTTCCAACTATTAAATTCTAAATATTACAAATCTTAAAGCCTTGTGACCTAAATTATTAAATTTTGAGACATTTAAATTTGAAAGCAGAACATTTAGTGTATTTCAATTCAAAAGTATTAAACGTTACATGTAGGCTATACTTTGAAAAGAAGACTAACAGTGAATTTTAAAATAAGCGTACAAAATTGAAAAAGTTTCTCGCTTCCTAATGAAATAATTTAAAAAGTAGAGGCCTAAAAATAAAAATGGTAAAATTCAAGCCTTGAAAATTAGAGTATTTTCAATAATATAAATCATCTTTGAAATAAAAACTTTTAAATTAGGAATGCTTAAAACTAGAATATATCCAATGACAAGAGCAGCCACTTTAAAGAATTTGAGGACGAACTCGTTTAAATTATTTCATATGATATCAAGGTGTGTCGAACGTGATTGGATAAGTTTTCCTATTAAAAATAAAAATTAAATTGTTTAAAACAAAGTATAAACATGAACTGTACTTAGATAAAGATTGAATACTGAGTACAAATGCTCGTCTGGGTAATCTTAAATACGAATAAAGATCTTTGTCTCACCAGTCTGAATTTTCTGACTAAACAAGCATTTCCCTGATTGAGAATTGATAAAGATTTGGTCCAACCAGTTTTAATTGTATCCACTCGGGTCTGCTGTTCAAATAATTGATAAATTACAGAAAAAATTGAATGTTTAAAAATAATATATTTTTGTCATGTAATAATTATTATTATACAATAAAAATTGTTCAGCCAAAGTATGGTCTGACAAAAAATGAATTTTTCTACTAATCCGTTGAAAAATGGCTCGTATTATTAATGACGATTTTTTCGCTGAAATCTTTTACTGATTACTTTTTTTTAAATTTATTAAATTTCCACATTTATTTTTTTATCATATTTTGATATAGCTTGACCCCCAGAGCAAAATGGACGGCAGATGGCGTAGTACTATTCTCTTTTTTTACTTATCACTTTCAAGTTTCAAGTGTCAAACTTTGCAAAGTGGCAATCACTGAGATTAAATTTATATAAATGCCTAAAATAAAAAGCACTCTAAAAGTCCGGAGGCATCAAGGAATCGGCAATATCCTATACTTACGCGGTGAAATCGCAAGTAAGAACTTCTATTAATTATAAATCATATTTTCACATTAAAATTGCACGTCACTTCTAAACTCAAATTGAGAAAAATTTTTCGTCCTAATATAAAGTGCAAATACGTTGTTAATTTATGTAATGATGTTGAACACTTTAAATTATATAATAAATATGACCGACATAAATTAAGAAATTATTGTATATAGATTTTTATGATGCAAATGATGAAGAAGAGTCAGAACCCGATGAGGTAATGAATGAAATACCACAATTTGAAACTTCGAATCAGATTGGAGAAAATTTTTTAAATTTCAAAATTTTGTGAGTTCAGTTGTCAACTTTATATTAAAATTAAAAATATTTGTGCGTAATTTGTACTTTTAATTAGGAGAATAAATAATGACAAAAAATCGATCATGAACTAGGGCCAGGCATGGGCCCAGCTGGGCAATCAAGCATGTCCCTGGCCAGATTTAGCGTTTCATTCGAGCTCGACTCAGGCTAGATCACCAGGCCAGGGCCCAGTTTTGCCAAGCCTGGGCCCTGCTGAAAATATTTCTTCGACTCTTCGAGATGTGTCGAATAACATACTGACAAACCTCTTACGACTGTTTTAATGTTAGAAACACAACAGTACTTTATATAATTTATTTGTTCGGGTCTTCAAGACTCATCGATTGACCTATTGAAGTACATTTCATGACCCTATACGACCTACCAATACCGCCTTTTAAATGTTTAAACCACATCATTTATCTTGTCTAAATAAAAAAAGTTTTTTTATATTGGGAATGTAATTGCTCGAGATTTTGAAATGTATGTTTTTTTTAATTCTTTGGTACTTGGCGCTCTCCGAAGTTAAACGTCGGAACTCGAAATAAAATTGTATTTAACAAATAGGTTTAGTCTATACAGTTTTTATGATTTTTATAAAAAAACTAAGAAGTTGAGAATGTTTGAAATATAACGCTACTATGACTTAAAAAGTGGTTCGTTGTAGGAAAATACATGGATTGACCTTCTGATAGTCTCTCTGATTTTCCAGAAATAAGATTTTCGATATGAGCTAGTGACAGCAGCATGATGAAATAACTAAGTTATTTTCTGTTAGTAAAAATAAAACCTCCCTCTATGAGCAAGCAAAGTGTCCATAAAGTGAACAGAATTAGATCTATCCATAGGGAACCCTGTTAGAAAAATCCCTTTAAAATGTAATAAAAATGTATATGAACACTGTTATAAATAGTATTAAATTTGAAATACCAATTTATATTAAAATTAATATCTCAAGCATATGGAATCGTCATTAAGAAGCGTGTACACCAGAACTTTATAAGGCCTTACAGCTCAGGGCTCTGTACGAACTTACAAACAGTCGACGCAAGTATAAAGCAGGTATAAGAGGCGGCACCGTACCTACATTTTATGGGCGACCGTGCCGAAGGAAAAGACGATTTGATGCAGTACCGAAAAGTATTACGACGCTGAAAAGGTATCGGCTCACAAAGGCGCTGATATCCCAACTGCAAGTGTGTGCACGCCGAGACCGAAGTAACGATGACTGGTCTTACAAGTTTCCGGTGTATATCAAATTTCATTTAAATTCACGATAATCACTCAGATAATTTTAATTTACACAAACTCAAAATAAGTTTAGCAGTATTTTTCGATTCTTAATAATAAAAAATGCTACCTTCTTCCAGTTATTCAGCAATAAAATTGAATTTCGAATCGAAATGTGTAATTACGCAAATAAACAACAGACTTAACCTACAATCAAGTGTACTCACATAAAATTTCTACCATTCAGGGCAAATTTTGGAAAAAGTTCCACCTAATCGTTCGCTTTAATTATAAAAAGCAATTCATTGGACGAATTCTAGATTATTACTTCACTTGCTAACATTGGATAAGATTTAAAGAAATGAAAACGCTTTAAGTTTTTAAGCACGCTGCTCTTTCGACCTGTATATTAACTACCGATTAAGGAAATGGCTTTATATACATTTGTATTGAATTTAATATAGATTCTCCTAACAATGAAGTCATTCACATAAACGGTAGTTGAAAATTAATATACATTTTATATAAAATTGAATATACAGGTGGGAATAGCAGCGTGCTTGAAAACTCAAAGTCTTTTCATTACTTTAAGTCATTTCCAATATTAAGAATCGAAAGTTACTGTTAAACTTATTTTGATTTTATGTAAATGAAAATTATCTGAGTGATTATTGTGAATTTAAATGAAATTTGATATACACGCTTCTTGATCAAGATTTCATATGCATTTTAAATTTAATACTATTTTTAACAGTGAATACATCTATTCCAGGCAGAAACATTATATGTATTTTATACACAGTGAATGAAATGACGTACAATTTTCATTTATTTCATGAAGAAATTGTATAAAATAAATGAAAATTATATAAAATATTGTCGACTATGTATTATTTATCTATGTATAATTTTTCTACCTGGGATAGCCCGAATTCATTTTAAATCCAGTAGGCAGTCGACACTCGAGTCCCAGAATCATTTGCCGTTGAAATTTGCTCTTTCTCAGAAGGAACAAAATGACACGCGTAATACCGATTTGCCGAAATTGTATTTGATAATGTTATGCATTTTTGAATTTAAAAACTTGATAACGCGAAGTTTCAGAAAGATGATAACGATTCGTGTTAAATGTGTGACATTTTTCAATCTAATATATGTATTTGAAGGGCCACATTGCATGCGGGCGTGAGTGCCAAATTTTCGAAAATCGTTTTTAATTGGCTTAAACTACTTGTTTCCCCCTAACTCGTGTCCATGTAGAAGATTTTAGTCTAGTTCGACCCGAAAGTAGGTATAGGAAAAAAAATCAGTACATAAGGGCGTAAGTGCCACGATGCTTGCTGGCCTAAGTGCCATGCTTCATAATGCGGTATGACCGCGGCGTCATTGATTTTCAGAGCACTTGTCGATTCTTGATTTTTTGAAGTTTGTCCGTCAAAAATTATAAATTCTTGGAAAGAAATATTTGCTGCAAAAGTTACTTTTTATGTGTAAAAATTAAAGCTTTATTGAGCACGACGAGCTTTGACCAGGGCTTTCTCGTACATGGTTATCTTTTTTAAAGCGCTCTTTTTGCAATTCAATAGAGTTACCCAATAACTTAAAAATTAATTTTTTTGTTTTTCTCTTAAATATCAAAATTAAACAGTTACGCAACTTTTTATGTGTCAAAATTGAAGCTTTCTAGTGCGCGTCGATCTTCGACAAGGTTTTTCTCGCATAAGGTTATCTTTGTAAAGGCGCTGTTTTTGTCATTCAATAGAGCTAACCAACAGCTCGAAAGTACTTTTTTGTATTAAATTAAATAATAAAACAGTTACGCAATTTTTTATGAAAAAAATCAGAGTTGATAGGGACACACTGTACCTTTAACAAAGGTTTTCTCGGAAAAGGATGCTTCTTTCAGGATGATCGCTTCATGCGGGAAAGTTAGACTGTTTTTTAGTCCTCCTGTAAAATTCGGGTTTTGGTACTTACGCCCTTCATTTATCTTTTTCTTGCTTCTTCTGATCGAATTTTTCACTCTCTTTCGAAATCCATTGGAAAATTCCAAAAATGTTCGTCTAAGAAACAAAATTGTTTCTCTAAACAAGTTATAGAAAAATATCCCTTGACACTTTCTTTTATACCGAGTTATTTTCGAGATTATTGTGCAAACATGTTTAAAATTCTTTAAAATTAATTTTTTCTCTAGAATACAATTTTATGATGCTATAAAAAACAAAGAAGAACTTAATTAAATAGTTTTCACAACTTTTACATTAAACTTCTTCCTTTAAAGTCGTAAATTTTCTATTACTTCCCCAATATGTTGTTAAACTGTTAAGTTCACTTTTAATTTTTTTTTATGACACCATAAAATCCTATTGTTTAGGACATGTAAACCTTGAAGAATTTTATACATATTTTTGCAAAAATATCGTCAATAACGTGAGATAGAAAAAGGTTTTAAGACTATTTTTAAAACTTATTTAGAGAAACAGTATTGTCTTGTTGACTTTTTTCGTATCTTAAATTATTTTTATATAAAACGCGAGTAACCTAATAAGATACATGTCGTCTTATTCCTTTGGAAAAATAAGATATTTGCGTGGCAAATGATTCTGTGATTTAAGCATGGACTGCTTGCCAGATTTAAAATGAATTCCGCCCATTGTACTTCGTAGCGGTATCTAAATTTGTAGAAACAAAAAATTTGTAATTAAAATTATTATTATTACTACACATAAATAAGTAAGATTCACTTTTTATATGTTCAACTTTTTATATGCCTTCATTTAACTTGTTTTATTTACTTTAAATTTGACGTTTACCCAATTGAGAATACCATGTATTTTTCGCTGGAGAAGAATAAGCGAAAGTGAAAACTCAAGGCGACATTCATAGGTAAAAAAAATAAAGTACCTACGTAGATTTTGCAAAGTGAGAGGGTTTGAGTGGTGGGATTCTCGAGGCTCATCCTACTCGAACCGTCACTCGAAGGACGTCCCTAATGGGAACAGGCAGTGGGCTGGGATGGGTTGACAATCCTCTAATTACTTTAAAGTAGTTTCCGATTCCCCAGCCGCTACCGTGGCGATCGAAGGGGAGTCGAGCGCTACGTTGAAAAATGTTCACTGCGAACCGAATCAACTGCACCGAACTTGGCCGGCTGTATCGTGTTGTATGAGGTCGTATCGCCGAATCAATAGTGCTCTGGTAAATGACCACTTCCTGTGAAACTCACCCGAAACCTTCTGTTTAAAAACAGAGTGATTCCGGTTTCTAATTGGCAGCCTCTTTTCATTGCACGATACTCAGTTAATTTTAAATTGAAGTGAAATTTCACTTTTTAATCATTTACCTTTTGTTTATTGTCTTGACAATACACTTTAAATATTCATTTTCCTTCAATGGAATTGTAATTTGACAAGATGAATATAATATAATTTACATTTTACTTTTAAGTTTAATTGTATAATTTTGATTGAAGTTTTGTCGAGTCGAAAAGGACATTCAAACACATTTAGAAGGGAATCAGAGATGTTTCCCATTCTACTTCTGCCAAAAGGGTTCTAAACTTGAACCCTTGTTGGTTTCCTTGAAGTGTATCTTACCGATAGAATATTAATCAAGTTCAAAAATGTATTCTCCTTTATTCTATACTTCCTTTTAAGTCAGATATACAATTAGGATTCAAGTCTTTTCCAATTTTAAATAAAATCCTTCAAATGTTCGGAATTTCAAATAAGTATAGTCCAAAAATTACAAATTTTACAATAATTATGCTAATGTTCAAATTAAAATTTTAAAAAATTAGGATTTTCCAATTAGAAGCTTGCAAGAATTTAAATATCTTCAATTTGGAACGATCATAATTTTAGATCTAATTGTAAAATTTATCACAATCCGACAAAACTTTAAAATATACAACCGTTGAACCGTTGAAATTTTTTAATTTCAAATTAGAATCGTCCAAATTGAAAATTTTTGAAATAATTACGAAAATGTTCAAATAAACATTTTTTAAAGTTACGAGTTTTAAATTAGAAACTTCGAAAAATGTGTATTTTCAACTATGATACATCAAGAAATAAATAATTTGAATATTTTCAATTTGAAAAGATGATTTTATATTTAATTTGAAAATTTTATGTAAACCAAGAAAAAAACGTTTGAATCTACACGCTGTAATTCAAAATTCGTGATAAAGTTCAGATCCAAAAATCAGAATTATGATAAAGGAAGATTTATCTATTTAAAAAATTGTGTATTACGAATGTATTAATTTCAGTCTCGAAACAAATCTGTTATAAATTTTGATTTTGGACCAAACGTTGTAGAATCCATACTTAGAAACTGAATACCTCGGGAGTGTATTTTTATTTTGTACTTAAACAAAGAATTACATTTTTTAACACAATACACATCCGAGCCTGCTTCGATTCGTGGGCAGTTTGAGATTTTGCACTTCCACATTTATTTATGCAAAACTGAATGACTTTAATCGATCAAACTTTGTTGGCTTCAATTTCATCAACAATTCCGTTGGATAGTTGACTCTAATTTTTTCTTAAAATGGTGATTTCAATTTTACAGAATGTTTCTTTGCTTTGCCGGTAGCAAAATAATTTTTCATCAATTTGATGTTTCAATGGGTTTTATTTCCTCATTTAAACTGATGAATAATTAGAGATAATTGAATATACTTCAAACTGTACACTTTAAATGTCTTTATTTGACCAACACAACCAATTTAGAAGCCCAAAAAAGATCGTAGAACGATTCGATGTGATCTGGAAAGACAGGCTTATTATTCAAAAAATAATATGTAGAAGGTGGATTTATGAAGAAAATATTAACGAAAGCATATGGGTCTTACGTGAAAGAAGTGGATTCTTTGGTTATTTTCACGTAAAGTTATACTTAAACATAATAAAATTTTTGTGGATAACCATGTCATGTGGAAACACATATTTCAATGTCATTAAGTAAAGTTAGTTGTAAGAAGAAAAGCAATCGATATTCCTATTATTTTTTAAATTTAAATTGAACTTGTGTAACCTTGAAATTACTTTTTTCGTTAATATTGTTGTTTTAAATAAAACCAAAACAAAATCTTAATTTACTTATATGAAGACTCTAAGCGCAGATTCAGTTATTATTTCGACATAAAATTATTTTTGATGACTCAAATTATATATTTATCATTGCTCTAAAGTACTTTTGATGAAAAAAATCTGTATAGCATACTTTTAATTTTTCTTTTTTGACCAATAAATGAAGAGTTCCTTTTCAACCCTCAAAGGCAGAAGCAAGTTAAATTCTACAAATTTTATTCGAGCCTGTTTTATAAATTTTAAAAAAACCTAAAATTCTTGGGAAAATTGTTATAATAATTTGTACTACAAGCTTCAAAAACCGTCAGCATTTAATAATTACGTTGTTAATTGTTTAAATTCGAAAATGTTTTATTTGTTCAAATATTTTCAATTAACAATTTTCTTAATTTTAATTTTGAATTTTTTTAATAATTAAAAAATTCTCTTACTTACTAAAAAAGTTCTAGAAACATAAAACAAAATAAACCTTACTAACACAGTATTTCTTCAATTATTAAAAAACTACCGATGCCAGGTTTCAAACCCTAGCTTTGTTTTTTAAATAAGAAATCGTAATCAGAAAGGGACTTCATTGATGTTTACAACCTCGGCGCATATTTATTTTCCTTACGTCACCTACATACAACCTACAGCATATTTCATAGCAAATTTAATTTCTGAGAAAAAATAAATATTTGTCGAAAATGACGGTAAAATTAGACACGAGTCAATTATCGCAAATATGGTTTTTGCTCGTAGCCAATTCGAGATTTGGTTTGTATGTAGAAGACTGCGGTGGCAGGTGACGGCGTGTTGTGAGGTGCATAATGAATAATGCCAAAGACGAACCACATGCCGTTCCTGTCCTTCCACTGGGCTGACTGAATGACAGCCAGTCTAGGAAAAACTGCTGATTGGCTGAACAAGCTCGTGCCTGCCACGTCGCTCATGTTTGTGTGTCTACCTTCGTTCAAGTCTGATCGAAATCGAAATGCACGGTCAACCTCGACGAGGCCGACGTTCCGAAAAGTACACCCACGTTCTCTCCAATAGGCAACCAGAATTACATCAACCCTCAAAATTGCAGAAATAGATTCTGTCACTCTATATTGGCTCATTTGGATCGTTGCCAACGTTTTAAAATGTATGCCCCATATTTTTTCAACAATCGATAGTAATCTCGTCTAATCAGTCAGGATTTTCTCACTTATGTCTGAAGCTTATCACTTGTTTCAAAAACGCTATCTTTTCTCGGTTTTCAGAAAAACCAGGCTGTTTTTGAAAGCTCGTATCAAACAAATCCTAAATGCAAAGGTTTCTGGCAGGACTGAAATTGAAGTGTTTAATATCAGCTGTATACTGTGCCGGCTCTTAAAGTGCTATTAATATGTGTGAAGATTGATTTTATTTTGTTGATAAGATAAGATATATATATATATATATATATATATATATATATATATATATATATATATATATATATATATATAAAAAATATTCTTTTTG
>JAAAKG020167737.1:0-28021 GCA_010014905.2 Druon quercuslanigerum | reverse complement strand
TTTCGATTCAAATTTAGATTTTATTTTTAAACTTTTTTTTCATAAATAAATAAGAAATAAATAATAAAATAAATAAATAAATATAAATAAAAAAATAAAAAATAAGGAAATAATATTAATTAAATTAAATTTTTATTTTTTTTATGTTTAACAAATAATAGTTTTTTAACAGAAGTCTTCAACATTAAACCAAAAAGTTGTTTTTTTATCCAAGAAGAATTATTCTTTGCCAAAAGAGACAATTTTTCAGTAAAATACATACATACATTTCCAATCGTATTAAAAATAAGACAGTAAAATTTTCAGTTTAAAAGAATGATTATCAGGAAATTATTATTATTATTATAATTATTAAGAAATTAATCTTTTTCAGTTGAAAATCATCTATTTAACTGTAAAAGTTTCTTTTTTACTTTAAAAGTTAATTTATTTGGATACAAATTTGTATACAAATTTTTTTAGATTTAATAATAATTAACCAATCAAAGACATTAATTAATAGCGATAAATGTAGTAATTGATATTTTAACCCATAATGATTGTAATTTTAATAAAAAATAATTAAACTCAACAGTAAAAGAAAAATTTTCAAATAAATAAATAAATAGTTCAGGTTACATAAAAAGAACCCAATTTTTCACAAATAATAGTTCTTTAACAGAAGTCTTCAAAATTTTACCAAAAAGATGATTTTCAATCCAAGAAGATAAATTCTTAGCCAAAAAATTTTTTTTTTAGCAAAATACATACATACATTTTTCAACGTATTAAAAATATGAAAGTAAAATTTTTAGTTTAAAAGAATGAACATTATACCAGAAATATTATAATTTTTGTATTATTTTCTATTAATTTAATTCAGATTTAAGAAAAAACAAGAAAATAGGCGAAAAGAGGAAGTTTCTTCAAAACAGGGCAAAAAAAATTCATTCAAGGGATGCCAAAAGTTTTGAAAAACTGTTTCAAGAAAAGAAAAAAAAATATTAATAATAAGCGTTAAACCCAATACAAAAATTACAACGTATTATAAAAGCTTTTTATTTTTTTAGGTAAAATATTCAATACTAATTTTGTGAAAAGTAGTGAATTTATTTAGGGCTGCAAATATTAGTTTTAAAAAATACTGCAGGAATGAAAAACATGAGATATCACTAAGTAAAAAACAAATAACCAGTTTCCTCAACAGAATTTACTTTGTTCATAGCAATGAGATTTCAATTTGCTAAAACATAAAAATAGGCTAAATGCACGAATGGATTTGTTTCCGTGTAAATAAGACAGGTGAAACCCACATTTACCTTCCTTGTTTTTTATTTCCTGATATTAAAACAGTAAAAATTAAAAATGCTAGAACAAACAATTGTTTAACAACAAAAAAATAGAAGAATTTGAAAACGGGTTAAAAAAATTAATATACTATTATATATCACAGATATAAATCAAATGAATTACATCGACTTTTATTTATTTATAGAATTAAAATTTATAGAATTAAAGATCATTAGACAACAAATATACAATTTTCGTCCTCTTTTTTAAAGGAAATTGGTCTTACATTTTATTTCTATTCCTATTATTTCTAATATTTATTAAACTAGGTTATTTATCACAAAGCTACATATCATGACTTATTTATAAAAAGTATGGATACTACTTTTAAACAATATTTTTATTTTAGTAAATCCGTTGATATACTTTAGTACAAATCAGGAAAGAAAATATTTTTCCGCAAACCAAAGTTTTATTTTTTTTATTTTTAATATATATTCTCATAATAAAATATAGTAAAAAATTTGAAGGTCATTTATGTTTGAACAGCTATAGCCTTTTTTGGTCTCTTATGTCGTTTTTTCAAATATTCAATTTTTTATTTTTAACATTCTTTAATACGATTGGAAGGAAATGTACGCGTCTGATCTCATTATATTTTTAGATCCTTTTTGGGAGAATTTAATTTCTTGTTTTTAGTGTCATTTTTTGCGATGAAAAAACTACAATTTCCATAAAATAATTTTTCAAGAAAAATTGTTATGAGTTTTCTCTATTTTTTGGAAGACCGAAATTTCTATTAATTTTGTTCATAGCGTGTGTCGTTTGTTCAAAAATTTAATTTTTTAATTTTTAATATAATTTTTTACGATTATTGCAAAAACAAAAAGTGATTAACAACAAATTTCTATCTCTTTTTTGAATAAAGAACATTTCTTCACTTAACTCAAAATTTGGTTGAAAATTTATATATTCTGTTAGAAACAATTCTTTTTGTTTCAAAATTTATTGCTTTGTGTTGAAAATTAGTTTTTCATTAAAAATTAATTTTTTAACTTTAAATTTAATTATATCTTGTTTGTTTGAACATCATTCAGTTGGCACAAAATTCATTTGTTTGCTTGTAAATTTTACTCTGTTGCTGAAATTACATTTTATTTGCTTAAAACCTTATTTCTTTACCTGAAAATTAAACAATTCTATTTTTCGCTGTAGCTTGACTTTTTAAATTAAAATTCATCTGTTTTGTTAAAATTTTGTATTTTTTGGTAAAAAATTAATTTTTGTGATTGAATTTTTTTTGTTTGGAGGAGAAAAATAAGTTTTCAAAATGAAAATTCAAATAAATTTTCTGTTCAAATTTTTTTACGTACCGTTAATCTTTTTGTTTAAAAATTCATCCCTTTGGATGCAAATTTAACTGTTTCTTAAAAAATTTATTTTTTTTGGTTAAAAATATATTTTTCTTACTTAAAATGATGTTTCGTTGTATTAACAGTTCCTTTAAATTTGGTTCCTTCTTCTTGTTTAATTAAATGTTAATTTAATTAATTTAAAAGTTAACAAATTTGGTTGAAAATTCGGTTCTTTCTACGGAGTTGTAGAAAATTTGCTTTTAATTAAAATATATATTTTTGTTTTCGAAAGTCAAACTGAAAACTTTTTCAGATCAAAACTATTTTATTTAAAATTCATATGTTTTAATTATAAATTCATCTGCTTTTGGTGAGAGTAAAACTAATTATTTATAATTAATTTTTTTGAATGAAGGTTAATCTCTAGTATTTTTAAATTAAAAATTAAATCTCCGTAGGTCAAAGTTTGGTACTTATTAAAAAAAAAATAATTCTCAAAGAATTTAATTCTCAATTTAATTCTCAAAGAAAAAAGATTGTTTTTTTTCCATGCCCAATTTCTGTCATTTTCTCACAATTGCATGGTTTGACTGCAAAATCATAATTTTATTTGAAAAATCTTTTTTCTTTTTTCTTAAAAATTTAACTACTTCTTTAAATTTGTTGAAAAATAATTTTATTAACTAAAAGTTTGACTATTCTATATTTGGTTAAACGTTTATCTAATTAAACTGAAAATTTAACTATTTTGTTAAAAAAGCATATGTTATGTTAAAAATTATTCATTTTTAATACAAAATAATCTTTTTAATTAAAAATTTATAGTTTTGTTTGAAATAAAGTTTTTTATTCAAAACTAATTTTTGAAACTAAATAATTAACTAAATTGGATGTTCAATTAATTGATAGGTATTGAATCATTTTAGTAGAAAATTCATGTACTTGGTAGAAAAGTTAACTACTTTATTAAAAATTAATTTTACTTGCCCAAAAACTTATTCCTCTAACTGAAAATTATACTATTTATTTGTTGTTGAAAATTGATAGTTTTCCGTTAAAAATTCATAAATTTAAAAAAAAAATCTTTTTTGGTAAAAAATTGACCTTTTTGTTCGAAATTTCCGCTGATATGTTGAAAATTCCATTTAAAATTAAGATATTTGGTTAATAATTGATTTTTCTTTTAAAAAATTTTTCTGTCTCAGTCAAATCTTTTTATCTGGACGTCTAATATTTTTGGATGGAAATTCATCTGTTTTGTTCAAAATTTAACTTAAAAATTTGTTTTCTTCAAATAAAATATATGTTACTAGTTTAAGATGAAATTTTGTTTTATTTTTTGTTAAAAATTTATCTTTTTTAGTTCAAAATCATTTATTTTATTAAAAATTTGTATTTTTTGGTGGAAAATTCATTTTCCGGCTAGAAAATGCATCTTTTTTTTTAGTTTATTTCTTTCTTTTTAAACGTGCATGATTTTAATTAAAAGTTAAGTTCTTATTAAAAGTTAAAGTTAATTAAAAGCTGAAGAATTCATTTTTTTGGTTTAAAATATTTTTTTTCTAAAAATATAACAATTTAATTATTTTGGCTAGAGCTGTAGAAAATCTAGTTTTTTGTAAGAATTTATATATTAGTTTTGAAACATCAAACGAAATTTTTTTGATGAAAATTCAACTTTTTTCAGGAAAATTTGTCTTTTTAGTTTAAAAATCTATGTATTTCATTCAATCTCAATAAAATTTAAAGTTTTTTGTCTTTTTAATTTAAAAGTTGATCTGTTTTAGAAGAAATTTAATATTTGTGGATAAAAATAAAACTGTTTGATTCAAAATGAATCTTGTTTGCTTTTTGATTAAACAATTTTGTTAATTAAATAAAAAAATAATTAATCTGAATAATAGATGTAATATTTGAATTTTAAACTAAAAATGGTGTAAATATTTTCAAACAAATAGTACAGTTTTTACGATACGACTTCCGTACCAAAAATATAACCCAAAAATTTTTAATTTAAAAAGAATGAACTTCTAGCCAAAAATAATTAGATTTTTTTTAATATGCTTTATTAACTCAGCAGTTTATATTTTACCAAAAAAAGAGAAAAAGGAACAAAAGATGAATATTTTAAAAGAAGTAAATAATTTGGTAAAATGTTTTATAGCAATAAAAAATACATTATTTAGTAATTCCCTATTAAAGTAATACTAATTTTGTAAAAAACAGTGAATTTAATAGTAATTTTTCTTTTATTAATAATTTGAAAAATTCTTTTCACTTAAAATAAAAATTTCATTGCGTGGTTCAATTTATTTAAAGTTAAAATATTGACTTTAAAAAATGCTCTAGGAATGAAAAACATGAGAAATCGGCAAGTTTAAAAAAAGAACGCGTTTGTTTACCAGATTATACTTTATGCAGAACAATGAGATTGCTATTACTTGAAATTTAAAAATAGGCTACATACACAAGTTGATTGGTTTCTTTACATATAAGACAGGTAAACGCAAATTCCCCTTCCTAGTATTTTATATCCTAATATTAAATGCGTAAACAACTTGACATTCAAAAATAAAAAAGTTGTTAATTAAAAGAGAACATAAGAATTTTGAAACGAGTTTGATAAGTTAATAAATTATTATTAGATCTGACAGACATAAATCGAATAAATCATATCTCTGCCTTTATTTATTTTCTCGATGCACCAAAATGAAGATTAAATTTTCGTCTTTTTTTCTTGAGAAAATTGGTCTTACATTTTATAGTATTAAATTACACAAGTTTACAAAAAAAGAAAAGTTGTCTGGATCTTGGGTCAGACTATATTTTTTTTAGAATTTTTTTTACACTGAATTAGAATCTGTTTTTAGTTTTGCTCTATCATGTCAGGATTTTTATCAAAATTATTTCTTAAGTAATACGACAAACATAGGACAATAATAATTAAGGCTTACAAAAAATGAGTATACAATACGACAGAATGCATTCAGAAAGTTTAATCAACTACCTGCTAACAAACTTAGTCCACCTCAACACCTACCCTAACATTCTAACCCCTTAACAGCACCCCTAGCAAACCAAAAGCAGGCTCGCCCACATAACTCAGGGCACAGAGAGTTTATTCGCTAGTTTTCTATAAAACAATCCAGTTTAATACAGTTAGAATTTTAAAACATTTACCCTCTAAACAACCAAGTTTACCTCAATACCCATCCCTAGCCCTCCAACCCCCTAACAGCACTCCTAACAAACCACAAGCCGGCTAATTCACAACCCAGGGAACTGCGTTTTTAATCGCTAGTTTTCCATGATACAATTGGATTTAATACTACTCGAAGACTAAGACACCTACCCCCTAATCAACAAATCCCAAGCCCCTTCTCTTTCATGACCGAGGTACTAGATAAAGGGAGTCCCCTTAACTCTCACGATTAAACCACTCATCCACGTTTTTTACTTTTAGCGTTACCGAGGAACAACGGCAAAATATGTTCCCCTTTGGGTTGCTGGATTACCGTGAGTCCCCTCGCCTCTCAGGACGTCTAACTCTATATCTATTTTTTTTTCTTCGAAAGATCGCCTCATCGATTTTCTCCTACGAGTTGATTTGGTATCCCTCTTAAGGGTCCAACAGTAATCTGACAGCATATTTTTGTCCCAAAAGCCTTGGCAATGTCTTTTAATTTCTTTGGAATCATGATGAGCGCGTTCTCCTTGCTCTTCGCTGACAGCTCCAAGGTTTTCTGGGAATTTATCTAAATGAGAATGCAAGAAATAAACTTTTAAGCTCAGTAAACATCCCAAATTTTTGAAGTTATCAATCTTATTTTTGACAATTTTTTGATACTGAGAATCCCTATTATTTCCTAAAAACTTAGTGACTACCTCTCTGAAACTTCTCTAAGCTTTCCTTTCTAAATCCGTCATTCTTTTTTCAAAAACTTGATCTTGTAACAATTTTCGTATCTGTGGACCATCAAACATACCTTCCTTAATTCTGGCTTCTGATAACTTGGGGAATTTGGTACGCAAGTAGATAAATGCATTACTATTTTCAGCTCTTATAGCTTTTACGAACTGTTTTATTGTCTTCCGAAAAATATTTTCCCAAAGGTTTATCTTTATGCCGGTAGTAAGTAATCTTAGTTCCTTCTTCTAACAAATTGTTTTCTTGGATCCTAGAAGTAAATAGTTCCGAGCGTTGTCATAACAATCCGAATCTTCACTATCAGATTCATGACTATCAGAATCTGTAATAATCCCTTCTTCATCCACAACCACAACATCATTTAAAAATTTTTCATTACATTTTTTACTTTTGTACTGGTTTTATAAATTGCAATTGGAAAAGTCATCAAAGAAACTTTTGAATATGTGATACTTTCTTCTCCACATTATGGGATATGAACAATGTTTTGCGCTATGATCACCGTTCTTCCAACGTCTCAGTATGTGAATACACTTTGCACAGATGGTCTGTGGGTGACACGACTTCTTGATAGTATGTAAAGATTTCTCGTAACATTTTGTGTACCAAGATCATGCACCAAGATTGTTAAAAGATCATGTTTCTGAAAAAAGAATGACGGATTTAGAAAGGAATGCTTGGAGAAGTTTCAGAGAAGTAGTCATTAAGCTTTTAGGAAATAATAAGGATTCTCAGTATAAAAAAATTATTCAAAATATGCTTGATAACTTCAGAAATTTGGGATGTTTAATGAGCTCAAAAGTTTATTTCTTGCATTCTTATTTAGATATATTTCCGGAAAACCTTGGAGCTATCACCGAAGAGCAAGGTGAACGCGCTTATCAAGATTTCAAAGAAATTGAAAGGCGTTACGTTATAGAGTTAGACGTCCTACAAACCTATGTCATTAAATAATTTAAATTTATTTTTAAATAAACATTTATATATATATATATTATCAAAATGTTCACCATTCTATTTTTGTCAAATTTTGTTTTATATGCATAAAATTTTGCTGAAGAATTATTTTTCTCACTTTAATGAAATTTCATTCTTCTTTTCGTTAAAAATTTATTGTTTTTTAGTTAAAAACCATATAATTTATTAAAAAATTGTCTCTTCTGCAGAAAATCTCTTTAGTAAAACGTTGAATTGTTTTACTGAAAATTGATACTGTTTTATTGAAATAACAACTGCGTGGGTGAGAGTTAAATAAAATTTTGAAAATCGTCTGTCTTTTTTAATGAAGGTTTATTTCTTTGATTGGTAATTTAAATTTTTTGCTGCAAATTTATATTTTTTGGTTGAAAAATCCTTTTTGTAGAAAAAGTTTATTTGTTTTTACCATCAGATAGGAAATATTGATTTTTAATTAAGGACTTTTTTAATTAAACTTAAACACATATTAACAAAATAAGGCTACCGCTCGATTCAATGGGGAAATATTCTCAGATATTTTTCGATTCAGTGAAAAAAATCGTTTTTTCAACAAATGCATCGTTTAAAAATTCCCACAATTTATTTAAAAATAATGTAGAATATTTAAAAGTTTACTTAAACATTATTTTAATCCCCTCTATGTTTCATATTTGCTTCGGCTTCTGGGAAACTAAAAAAGATTGAAAGAGATTTAAAAAGATTTTACAACATTTACAAATTTTTTAGAAAAATAATCTGAAAGATATATTAAGGAAATCCTTTAAATTTGGCAGTGTTTTAATTAATTATGGGCAACGTTTATATAGTCTTGGAAGATAATAAGGAGATTTAAAAAAGCAGGTTTTCAAAAAGTATTGAAAGCTTTCTAGAGAATACATTTTTTCCTATTTTGGTTATATTAGCATCTGAAAATTTGAATTAATTTTTATTTGTAAAAATTTATTTAAAAAAAATTCATCAGGAGTTTTAAAAATTTGAGATCTATCCTGAAACAATTTTTTGAACTGGAGTAGATTTGAAACTAACATTTTTAAATTATCAGAATTACAAAATAGCAGCTTTGAAAAAATAAAAAATAATTTAAAACTTGTAATGATTTCTATTTTATTTATATTAGATTTTTAAAGCTTTCAAAAAATAAGCGAGCCGGGGTACTAACCGGAAAATGAGAGAGAATTTTTTTTTGCCCGTACATTGTACAATTTTTTGAAACAAGAATTCGCCACGTTTGATTTTAATAGTTTTTTAAAGAGTTAGTTGAAGTATAATGTTCCAATCGGGATAAGATTTAGTTTACGATGCGTATTTAAAAACATTTTAAGCTTAAAAAATTTTTCATTCTAAATCTTTTTTTTTAACATACAATTTTGATTTCATTTTTCATTTTATTAACTGTAAATATGAAAAAATTACTTTTTTTCATTTAAACTGTAATTCTGGACATAAAAAAGTTTAAAAAAATAATTAAGTCTGTGTATCGATCAAGTCCGGCTATTCTTACCGACATTTAAAAAGATTTACAAAGATCCCCAAAATTGTCAAAACAGATTGTAGAAGGTTTAAAGGAATTAATTTATAATTTTGCAGGATTTTTATAATTTTAAAATATATTTGGCAGGTCTAAAATCATTTTACAAATAATTGGAATTTTGCAAAAACGTATAAGAAAACTTACATTTTTCAGGATTTTGACATAAAATATTAAAGTTTTGTAAGGATTTTTATACCATTTAAAATCAAATTATTTTCACGTCTAATATAAAAAAGTTTCGTTTAAAAAAATTATTCGTTTAATTTGTAATATGCCAACCTTAGAATTGGTTAAAATTATATAATTTTATAACTTTCGAAATGCAGTTTGATTGCATTTAATTTAAAATTATTGTAATATTATCTTCCATTTTACACATGTAAATTAGTAAGCATTTGCATAAAAACTTTTAGAATTAAAAAACTATTGAACTTCAATATAAAAATTTTATATTCAATATAATTTTCACGAGGATAGTTTTTATTTTCTGTTTAGATTTAATTATTTTAAATAAAAAAATTGTAGCTTCAGAATTTTAAGTCTTCATTCTAATTGACCGTGAAAAATGTTTGCAAAGTGGGAAAAATATCTTTGTGAGGCTTCCGATTATTTTATTGATAAATTATCTAACTCGATCAGATAGAATAGCTCGGCAATAGTGACGGCAAGACAAAAAATCGCGAGGTTGTCCTGTATTGTTAGGATATATAATGTTGAAGATTGAATTTAGATAATAATTTCAAAACATCAAACACATTTTCAAAATTATCAAATTGGAATAGAGCTGTTTAAAATATAAACTATAATTATAAAAATCATATACCATATTAAATACCATAACCTCAAAGTCAATAAGAAATTTATTTTTTTAGTTAAACAATATTTAACATTGAATGATTCAAATAATTGTTATTTTACATATATATATTTTTCTTAATTTGCACTTACCTTTCTATCACTTGGATTTAATAATCAGCTAATATCTAGTTAATCGGTTTATAAGATAGAAAAACATCTGAGAATTATTTTCAATAAAAATATGAATGATTCTTATTTTATAGTTAACTCTAAACACAAAATTGCATTTCGAAAAAATTTCAATTATTTTTTTTAGTTCACGTTTCAATATAATTGCAGGAAATATTGAAATATATTTACAAGCAATTTGGAAAAAAGAATTCAGGGAGTCACACATTTTACGTGCATTAAAAGTGTCATGAGCACAATAAAAATATACATAAATTGTACTTTTCTAAAATTGGTAAAAATGAACTTAACTTTTAGTTTTGTTGAAGACGCTCTGACGTTATGTAAGTGCGATCATTCTTTATTCAGACGTGTACAGTGAGTCGCAAAAGATGGAGTAGAACTGAAAACTGGGTCTGAGTGCGGTGCTGTCACGTCCCCCTTAGTAGACTGGTTTTGGTCCCTAAAATCCTTAACAAAATCTGACTTGTATATATAATTAAAATTTTGTCACAAGGGCAACCGCAGGATTTCGCAGGAATCGGCTGCTAATCGGAAAAATTCTACCTGATACGACGATAATGTTCGCACGCAGGAACAACAAGAGCGCCGATGATAAGGACAATAAATTTAACAGAATATTCCGCGTACAATCGCCGCAACTCCCTTACAAGGTCTCTATACCTCTCTGCCTTTTCATTCGCCTTGGCAACTTGCTACGCCTTTCTATCAGCCGCGTTGTTCATACATTTCTTTTCATACAGGTCTGATTAAGCAAACAATCCTATAACTTAGGATAGCTGTGAATATCTTATACAGTGTGTTTAGACAAGTAATTGGCCTGTAATTCTTTGCGTCAGCTAAGTTGCCCATTTTCGGCAGAAGTTCTGTGTGCCCTTTTATCAACCACTCCGGAATTGGCTCTTTCCACTTTAAATATTCGGTGAAAATACGAGCCAGATGCTGATGGGTTAAGGAAACTTCTTCCACCAGAAGATCTTCAAATTATCTGGTTCCGGAGCGGAAAAGTTCTTTATACCTCCCAATACTTTTTCAGCCCCTCGGTAGTGATGGGTGGACATTATTTCTCAGGTATCGTGATGAGGTCATTACATAGATCCTTGAAGCCATCTATGTTCACTGAGTTTTCGTTCAGTCTGTGTTGGCCTTTGTAGACTTCTCTCCAAAATACTGCGACCTCCTATGGTTTGGAAGGGTGGTTAACAGTAACTGGAGGGTTGTGGAAGAGTCAAGATGGGTCAGAGAGAAACTGCTGATGTTCTCGGATTCACCTTTCGCTACGCTCTATATTTCTTTTAGCGTTAGATAGTATCCTAACTCTCTTTACAATATGCTGCCTAATGGTCAGCAGCTTTGACTTCTTAAGTGTGTGATAACGAACCCGGAGTTCGCGTGCGTACTTTCGAGTCTGTTTTAATGTTCGCATCGGCCAAAGCTCTCGCTGCATTTTACAGAAAATAATTATCTAAGTCTTCTTCAAGTCTATGTTGCACTTCGTAGACTTCTCTCTAAAATACTTCCACCTCCTCTGGTTTGGGCGGGTGGTCGACCTAAAATCGTCTATGCCCAAGCCTTGGAACACTCGAGATGGGTCAGAGAGAAACTTTTGGTTTTCTCTAACCCACCTCTCTCTACTCTAGACTTCTCTTAGTGTCAATTAGTATCCGTATTCTCTCAACAATATGCTGCCTGATGCTCAGCAGCTTTGACTTGTTAAGTGTGTGCAACGGATCTGTAGTTCGCGCGCGAACTTCAAAACCTTTTCGGTAAAATTCCTGCCAGATGTTATATAGTCAATGACATACTGAATGCCATACGCGTACTGTTTTGCCGTTGGTTTTGTTCTACAGTTCGCATGGGTGAAAGCTAATACACAAAACAATTGATAGTCCAGAGGTCGAATTTTTCGAAACATTGGCCACAAAGCCAGATCTTTGGGATTGAGAGAAACCTGCGTCTTTTTGTTTCTCCGAGTCATAAAGCATCGCTCGTTCTCTATCGTCTGCCTGCCTACGGTTGGTCTTGTCACCCCTCTTTCTCGGTTGCTGGCTTGTTCTGGCTCTGGTAGAGTAGGCGCTCTCCTTACATAGCCTCTTTTTGAAGTACTTCGGCATGGTTTCGCATACTTTGACGCGAAAAGTGTGATAGCTCTGGGTCTGTCTCACAGCACCGAGCATGCAGTTGTCCAATGTAGTTGTCTCGTTCAGAGGTTACACTTGCATCGTAGTATTCTAGCCAGTTGTGATTTTGTGGCTCCGTCCACATAAATGCCCCAAGATTCCGCCGGTCCTTTTCACTGACTCCATCTTTATTATCTGTCCGTTATCATTGTTTTTCCCACCAGAAGCTAGGGGAAAGGGTTCGTCCATCCTTGTAGAGCCCCGCATGGAGCTTTGTACTGTGAGAGGTCACCCGGTATCTCAAAGTCACCGTTCTAGACACCTCACCCAGGTGCCATTCAGCTTTCGGCACGGTTTTCGCACCTACGCTTGGTGGTTAATTCCTTCAGGACCACCCCTGAACAATTGTCTGCGACTGCCAATTAATTTTTTGTAAACATATTCAGCAGAAACCCTTGGTATAGGGATCCTCTATCTACAACCCGAAGACGCGTTCGGTGGCTTTTTCATAGGCCTTTCGATTTGATTCTAAAGAAATCAAAACGAAACCAAATGGTTCCACTAACGGGAGATTATTCTTCAAATTAGGTCAGCTATGGCTGTTTCTACATGATCTAGTCAAGTTTTGGAAAGAAAGTTTGCTGTTCTTGGATTAACGTCAGGCTTAGTTTCGCGAATCACTTCTTTGGAGATTTTATTTATACTAACAATTTCATCGTACATAGGGGCTTCAACTAGTTGCGGTATTTTCTATTATTTAAAGTAAGGTACTTTGATCAGTCTCTTTCTGACCTGATATATTCCTTCGGGGATATTTTTGGTTTAATTTATCCAGACCTCAGTTTTATTGAAAAGAATAATCTGCTCAATACAATTTATAAATAATTAATCTTAATGGCATTTGCATTGGCATAAATTCCGCCGTCATGAAGTGATAACTTATATTTTTCCAGGATTAAAAATTTATCGGTTATCGTTTATCTATTATACTTTCTGAAAAAGGTAAGCCTATAATACTATTTTTGGGTAACACAAAATCATTTAAAACAATATGAAATAGTTGATTTTTAGTTTGGTAAGTGGAATATGTTGCCGTTTGGGACTGACGCCGGTCGTTTCCCATTATAAAATTCATTTTAACGGGAAAATTCCGACTGTCTTTCATCAGCATATTTTCTTTCATCAGGTTAATGGCTGCCCCAGAGTCAACTAATGATCGGTATTCTGAACCGTCTGCCCTTCTTCCTTATATTGACTGCAGTCTTCCGTATATATGGCAGATACTCAACTGTATCCTCGTTTTGAAGTTGGTCGTTGACTTCTTCTTGACTCATTTCCTCTTAGTCGAAATAGAGTTGCTTCTCTTCCCAGACATTTTAAGTTGCCTGTGTTGGTCGACTCGGGAAGGCACCTTATGAAAAATTTCGCGGCATTCTTATCAGACATTGGCTCATGAAATGCGTGGCCTTTTCGCACTTGTGGCAGTTACCAGTGACTGTTTCGAGTAGGCTGATATGGGTTAAACACGGGAGGTAGATTGGATTGTGTGCTCCTGGGTGTCGGAAGGTTATGGGTGTTATCCGCACCGGTTGCGCTTCCTTCAACCACTTTCCACCTTAGCAGCATAGTTTGGTGCTTCGTTGGGATAGGATGGCTTTAGAGCTTTAACCTGTAATCCTATTTCGTGTCTTAGGTTCAGCAAATACCTCTTAGTGCACTCCTTTTCTTCGATACTAATTTCTATCCTCCGTTTCATTGG
This sequence comes from Druon quercuslanigerum, assembly GCA_010014905.2. NCBI lineage: Eukaryota > Metazoa > Arthropoda > Insecta > Hymenoptera > Cynipidae > Druon > Druon quercuslanigerum. The sequence goes on along the minus strand of JAAAKG020167737.1, from coordinate 14,094 downwards.
ACTAGTATGCTCGTTCTGTACGGCATATTTAAGTTCGTTGACATTTTGTCGAAATCGTGGAAGCACTATCCTGACATGATCGCTAAAATGTTAAGGAGTAAAATGAACTTGAAGTTATTTTTGTTCGAGTCGCTCTGACGTTCTGTCAGCGCGACTATTTTTTATTTGAACGAATGTACAGTGAGTCGCAAAGCACGCGATAGAACTGAAACCTGGTCTGAGCGCGGTAACATATGGCTCTTGCTACACTAAACTAGAGTAAGAATTATAGAGCTGTCAGACTTTATAATATAGCACTGTGGCAGCGCTGCATGGAAAAGAATGTTAAACAAAAACAATAATGAATTACTCGAAAAGTTCATACACTGCAATCACAATACCAAACACAAGACGTGTTATGGGTCTATTAAAGAAATAGATACAAACTTAGTTTTCACACACAAAAGGCCCTCTGATTACCGATATTTAATTAAAATACACAAATTCTAGTTCATAATATAACGCTGAGGTGGCGCCACGAACTTGGGGAATGTTGACTTTAATGGAGAATAGACCACAGTAATAGAAGTAGACACAGTACAAACAATTTCAACTATATTACATTACTAAAACCATATAGTCGATTCCTACTATAAAAAATTACTACCGAGATGATGGTTACCACTTGCTAGATAAAGGAATCTTCTTTCATATTATTGAAAGGAAATGTGCTCGTCTTGTCTATAAATATTATTGGATCCTTTTTGTGTGAACAATTTTTTTCGTACCTGGCGTTGTTTTCAAGATAATTAATCTTTTTAATGTTATTTTTTGTTATTTAAAAAATGCAAGTTCCATAAAATTTATTATTAATGACAAAAATTTAAATGAATTTTTTCTCTTTTCTGGAATACCGACTTTTGTCTATTCATTTTTTCATAGCTTGAGATGTATGTTCAAAATTGGGTTTGTAAACAAGTTCCTTAGCCAGCTGTTTTAAACAACATGTAAAAACGTTATAGCATTTTTTAATTGTTTAACCATTTTTTCAGGTTTTAGAAATTGTATGTACGGCTATTCTTAATACTCGATAAGTACAACAATTTATTTTTATGTGTTTTTTTTTTGATAAAAAGAAAATGGCTAAAGTATTTTTTAAATTTAACAAAACAAACGATAATAACAACAACTTTTTGAATTTCTTCGAAATATCGAAAATTCAAATTTTTCTCCCATTAAAAATAATCTAAAATTCCATTTTGCGCTTAAATCATGCGAGGTTCGAGAAAAAATGAATGAACGAAAGTGGTTCACTCTAAAAAGATATAAAAATTCGTTACGAATAACTTGTGGATAAGACGCGCAGTTTCTGTTTTAATCATACAAAATTCATTTAAAATCAAAAATTTGAAAAATCCACACGCGATAAACAATTTTTCATTTCAAAAACGTCTACATATGTTTTAGAATGACTTTTTTGACATTACAGATATTTTTTGGCATACTCGTGAATATTTTTATTGATATTATTATTCTACTTGGCAGTTTTTTTTGCTTTGTTGTCATAAGGTCCTTATTAAATATAATGATTAATTTAAAAGGTTTTTAATTTTTTATTTTAAATTGTACTTCGAATTAACAATGCATTAAAAATCTGTGACCTTCTTAGATTTGAGGTTTTTGGAAATCTACCTACTTCTCCAGGGAGCCAATGCATTGAAAACACGTTGAAAAGTTTCAAAAAAATAGATTAAAGTTCGATTTTAAAAGATCACATTCATCGACAAGCAAAAAAGTTTAGAAAATGTCAAAAAGGCCTTAACCAAAAGTTACCAGAGATATAGCATTTACAAAATTCCAAAAATAAAATACAAAAATGACAATTTAAGCCAAATAACGCATGATTTTAAAAATAAATCAAGAGAAGAAAAATGTTGCTTTTTAAAAACCCTACAAGATTATTATGAACACTCATTGAATTCGCTTAAAAAATGAAAAATTAAAATTTTGACGGCATGAAAAATAATGGAAAATCTAAAAATTACACTTTTTTCGGCCAAACTGTGTAAAATACGATAAAAGATAATTAAACAATAATTGTGCACTTGAAAAAGAACGACAAATTGTTTATAAATTACTTTTTAATAGGATGCGTAGTTTTCGCTTTAATTGTGAAAAACATCATTAAGAGTAAAAAAAATCTGCCCGCTGCGAGGGCACATCTAATTACAAATTTTCTGTTGTAATTTTCTTTTCGTTTCGCATGAGGGGTTTCAAAAAATTGAGTTTTTCTATCTTTTTAATTCTGTTTCTTATGTTTAAAACCATAAATAGAACTAACACAACAAATGATTCGTGACAAATTAATTCATTTTTACGTGTTCATCAGAGAAGGTATCAGATTTGTGTCAAATTTAACCCACTTAGTTTTTGTTAAATGGCCACGTTTCATAAACCCCTGGATCTGAAAAACAAGTTTTTACGAATGGTTTTGTATGTCTGTTTGTCTGTTGGTATGGACGTATGTGCGTATGTATGTGTTTCTTTGAGCGCGATAACTTTCGAAAAAAATTATTCTATTAGATTGGCCTTTGGTACACTCTTTAAGTGTCCTAAACCAAAGGTCAACTTTGGTAGCCACCCATTTCGATTGAAAATTCAAAAATTTAGCGCAGTTTAGATACATTTGAGACCACCTTTTTTAAATTCTAAAATTCTCTGTACGGATAATCATAGTATTCAAAAAGGCAAACAATTTATCCCTATGACTTTTTTTCACATAGCCACAAATTACTTGAGTTATAACATTCACAAAAATTAAAAAAAACACACGAAAACGAACATTTTAAAACAAATAACACACGATATGTAAAAAGGCCAAAGAATAAAAGCGTTGTTTTTTGAATGCCCTACAAGCTTATAATAACAACTTTTTGAGTTTTCTTAAAAAAAAAGAAAATTCAAATTTTTATAGCATAGAAAATAATGGAAAATCCAAAAATACATTTTTTCAATAAAAAAATGTTCTTTTTTAGGAATACGCATTGCTTTAAACGAGATAATGAAACTACATCAATTTTAATAACCAATTCATGTTATGCATTGTAATAATATACATTTATGGAAATGACATACAATTTGAGGGACAGATTCGAGCTCGAAGCACGAGATGCGTGATGAGAATTTGTTCGTTAAAGCCAAAGGAGCTTTAATGTATGAAAATTCACAATCACCAAATTACTGCTATCGATGTTTTGACCTTTAGTTTAAAAAAGTATTTGCGCAAGTGCGTGAAATATACAAAGACCGAGTGCGTCGCGTCAAGTAAATACATTATTAACTACCAATTTAAAAATTGCATTCTGTGTTTTTTTGTTTGTGTAGACATTTAATCTTTTCTATAAAAAATTCATCTTCTTAGTAGAAAATTTAATTACTTCGCTAATCATTAATTTTATTTGGTTAAAAACATTTCTGTAACTTAAAATGAAATTTCATTCTATTTATTGTTGAAAATTTATCTTTTTTTATATAAAAATCATCTATTTTATTGAAATTTTTTATTTTTTTATTAGAAAATTCATCTTCGGGGTTGAAAATTCAACTGTTTGTTTCAAATGTTATTTTATGTAGAACATGCAAGATCTTATAAATAAATTGTCTTTCCCTTCTCTGCTGATCATCATTAATAGGCTTTACTATAATCTGACTATTTCCTTTCTCCTTGTTTTATTTCGCTTTCTTATCTCGTTCTCGGGGTTCTCCTTGATATACTTCAATTATATTCTTTTTCTTCTTTTTCCTCAAATTTCGTTTCTTTATATTACTGTCAATGAATAAAAAAAAATTATTTCTAGTACTCTCAAAAAAATGGTTAAGACAAAAATTATAGACAACTGGAAAATCTTCTATTCTCCCTTTGACGTAAGAATGAAATATTCGAGTTTCGGATATTATTTTCGACGAATAAAAAATAATAACACCTGAAAAAGGAATGTTGGTTAACAAACTCGTTCTTTTCTTTCGAACCAAAATAAAATGTGTTAAAGCTCGATTTAATTCTCTGATTTTTAAAGAGTCATCGCGTTTGCGGATAAACGAAAAGACTTGAACCACAACCGTTTGATTTATTCGGGAGTTAAAACACACTTGCATCATGGGCCATGGAATGTTTGTTGATTTTAAAAATTAATTTTTCTCGAGAATCGCTGAAAAGCTGAACTAACTACTTAAGAATATTACAAATTTTGTAAATATCGTTTACTAAAAGTCGTGTAAATTTAATATCCTTGTTGGAAATTAATATTGCAACCATAATAATTGATTTGTTTCTATTTCTTTATACAGAAAGTTCACAGCAGGCCATGCGATCACGGATATGTAAAGCGTTTCCCTGGGGCTCTAAAAATCCTCGTAAGGAAGTCGAACTTTTGGAATACGAATATCATGGTGTCAGAACTAAATTTTTTGAGGGTCAGAAAATTGAAATGGGAGTACATCAAATTAATGAAGCTCAATATGTCACTGGAATATATATATATGGTATGAATTATCCAGTGTATGCTAAACCTCCCGACATTCGCGTGTTTGGTTTAGGACCTGAGGGAATGGTCGCAATGGATGTGCCTATAGATGATGAAGATTTTGAAGTTCCTTTCGACCTCACGCCGTACAGAATGATTAAAGTCAGAGTTAAACTGCCGGGTGCGGGGCTACCCCAGGGTATGCAGGAGTGCCCAAACCTATTGGCACAGGCAGGGATTCCCAACCACCTGCCACCTGTTAATCCTCATATGCCAGGGATGCCCACCCAACCGCCACCTTCGCATCCTCGTATGCCAGGGATGCCCACCCAACCGCCACCTCCGCATCCTCATATGGGAGGGATGCCACCCCAACGGCCACCTTTGCAGCATTCTATGCCAGCAGTGCCCAACCAACGGTCAGCTTCGCTTCCTCATATGCAAGCGGCTCCCAACCAATATCCACCTTCGCAATCTTATAGGCCACAGATGGCCGGCCAACAGCCACCGATGCCCGGCCAACATCCACCGATGCCCGGCCAACATCCACCGATGCCCGGCCAACAGCCATCTTCGTATCCTCACACCCCATCGTTTCCTAACCAACCGTCAAATCCGTATTCTCATATGCAAAGGGGTCATGATGAAGACTCGGGTTCAGAATCTGAGCTGTCAGAGGGTTCCTACGCAGAGTCGCCAGAGCATTCTTATCCACCATCCGGTCACTACCAACAGCAGACGGCCTGGGGCCAGGGCGGTGGAGGCCCGCACGGGTCATACGGGCACTCACAAGCTCCGCACATGGGCTACAACCCTCAGAGCACAAATCCTCAATACCACTATGGTCAGAAGTAGGTTGTTTTGATGAGAACGAATTCTGCTCAACGGGTTTACAAGTGCCCCTTCTATTAGAATGAAATACATTTCAAATTATGTTTCGCAATCTCTTTAGATATTAAAATAATTTCTTAACAACACATTTATTTTCCAAAAAAAAGTTTATTAATATTTTATTTACAATTCAAGATATAAAGTATGATTTTATTTATATTTGGTATTTCTACATACACTACAGCCGATAAAGAGAGTTGTGACCATGATTGACTCTACTTTTACTTCCTATTCACTCTCTTTCCTTTGTGCGATTATTTTGACAACTGTTGAAGCGAAAAAATAAGGAAAAATGTAAATCATTTCTCAAGAACCTGTTTCAGACAAAACAAAAGAAATTTTTTGACGGAGCCGAAACTTTTGTTAATATATAGTTAATAACGCGCGTATTCTTCGAATTCAAGGAACTCATGGAATTGAAGTAATTCGCAAAATTAAAGGATTTCATGTAATTCACACAATTAATGGAATTCACAAAATTCATGCAATTCATTGAATTCACGGAATTCGAGAAATTCACGAAATCTAAAGATTTGACGGAATTCAAAGAATCTCAGAATTCAAGAAATTCCTGCCACTAACGGAATGAATAAAATTCACGAAATGCGCGGAATTCATGAAATTTATGTAATTCGCAGAATTCTGTTAATTAAATGAATTCCGCAAATTTCGTAATTTCCATGAATTCCACAAATTCGATAAATTCCGAGAATTCCTTGAATTACATCAATTCCGTTAATTTCATGAATTCCTTCAATTACGTGCATTATTTTCAATCTATAAATGTCGCGAATTCCATGAATTTTGAGAATTCCATACATTTCGTAAATTATTTCTGTGGAAAAAATTTTGCCTACAAACCAACTATCAATGGATTTTGATGTTTCTCTTTGTATCGACCATGAGGCTTTCATGTAAAGTGTCCATGCACAAAAATTGTTCAAATAATTAACTTTTTTATCCATTAGCAAAGTACCATAGCAAAGAGTCATTAAAAATACATTAAACTTAATTTTTGCTCAGAAAATATAGCCTGTGCTTGGAAATTTGGTCAAGATGCGTAATTGTTTATGAAAGGAACTATTTGTTGTTAAATGAAAAATTTCTGGTTAGTCAAAATGAATATTAAATTAAAATCTAAATTGAGGGGTTTTCTTATGCGCCCACCTTAATGGTACCGCGAGTAGAATTCAAGACGGAAATAAGGAAGGCCCGAAAGTTTGCAGGTAAAATCCTGACTGTGAGCACAATTCGTGTGCAACGAGCTGGGCAGACGCCGAAGCCACTGGACAGCCCACCCGCCACGCGATTAAGAACCTTTCATTGTAAGTTTATTAACATTTTAACATACTTTAATGTACGCGCCTGCGTGTGTTTGATTGTGTGTGTGTGTGTGTTTAACTTAAAAATATAAACTCAGGGCGGCATTTAGTTAATATAACTTTATGGAATATTAAAAGCTATATTCATTCAAAATATTTAATTTTTAAGACCTTATGAAATTATGGACTTTGCGTGTATGAGTGGAGTTTTTACTTGAATATCAGAAGCACAACATCATATTGTGCAATTAATTTGTTTATTTTGACAAGATGAATATTGACTAATGTATTAGGATATTTTCGATGACCAAACTAAGTCATACTATGTACAAGATCCATAATTATTTGTAACTTAAAAAAAAAAAAACTTTCTTAATTTTTGGAATGTAGGGAATATTGTCTGTATCTATTATATTTATTCGTTATGGTGGGATAAATTGATCGATGTACTAGATAAACGTGTGTAGTGGAACGTAATTATGATATATACAGATTTGAGAAATTTTTCATCCTGTATGAAAGAAACTTTTTTAAAATTCGTATTTTCTGTTCATTATAAACGCATACTTTAATTTTTTACGTTCTGTACTGTACTAAACAGATTTAATATTATCTTTCTTTTGTTAGCAAAATAATACATGAAGAAGAAAAGAAAAGATTTAATGGAATCTGATAGATTAATTTTTTTTTCAAGATATCCCAAATCTGTTCTGTAAACGTCGCCTTTTACTTTCTATTCCCAAAGCGGGAATTTAGTTCTATCCCATCATAATTTTTTTGATTTCGGATGGTTCCATTTCGTTTTGTTAAAATCGCTTGCGACCTAAGTTTTAAAAATTTGGATAAATTACCATGATAATATTGAATTTTTTAATATGAATACTTTGTTCTCATTTAGAAATGTTAAGATACAGTATATTCAACAGTCTTTAACCTTCTGTTAACCACAACACGGAGAGAAATTTCAAGAAATTAATTCACGGAAGCGCTTGATTTTATAGCTGCAATTTTTACGTGCATTAAACTCTCAGGCTCTATGATCTAAAAACATTGAATACTGGATCTGAGAGCATAGGGACTTGACCTATTTCCCGAAATAACAAAACCTTTGCTTTAAAAGTACAGGATCCCAGATCTTAGTTCTGGCGCTAAAGCATAATAAAATTAAGTAGCAGTGCCGTGAATTAATCTGCCGATATTTCCCTGCGTGTAGCAGGAAATTTACTCACGCTAAGCACGCATTAAGAATTGAGAGTGCTTAAAAATGAACAAATTTAAGCTCTTGATTTTCAATTCTAAATAAAAGAGTTAAAAATGTAATACTTCAAGCTTTGAATGTATGAAATTGAAGCATTTAAAACTTGAAGGAATTGAAATTGTCATGTTAAAGCTTTTAAAATTTTTAGTATCTATAATTGTATTTACTGTACTTGCTATTCTGAAAAATTTATCAATAAATTTGCCATGATGTGATTATGCCTTATTTATTTTTTACTGAGTAATTGTTTTCCAGATCCTTCCTTTCCAGGTTTTAAATTACTTATAGATTTATCCATTGGGGTGAAATCAAACATACGACCTGTCATCCGGCACATTTTATAGTTTAAAACTTTGTCTGCTAGTTTATTGTATAAACGCTCAAAATTTACGTAAAAATGAATAGTTGAATCTGCAACAAACAAAGAAATGAAGCTTAGACGAAACAGTTGGATTTCCAACTAAATCGCTAAAGTCTGGAACAAAGCATACAAACTTTTTAGACGAAATGTATATATAAAAGTTTTTCATAAGGAGAACCGCCGGATTTCGCCGGGAGCAGGTGCTAATCTAAAAAATTCCAACCGATCCCAGCATATTGTTCATACGCAGGGATGCTCTTGAAGCTAATAACCAGTAAAAGCTTGGCATCTCCAACAGCGCCGATAATAAGAGAAATTAATTTAACAGAATATGCTTGACTTTAATTCGGGTGAGTTAAGGGGAGCAAAAGTTAGCTCATACGATATTGACTGACCCTCTAAATTTTTGTGGAAGATTCTGTGCATCCTCTTATCAACGAGCTGTTCCCGGAAGTTTTTCTCCTGTGCTTTTTAATTCCGAACTTTTAGGAAAGTGTACATGAGGTAGATAAGATTTGATGAATTCTGCTCACCCCTGATACTGAAGGTAAGTAAGCGTGTTTTAACAGCATTCTTCTCTGCTTTGTACAGAAACGCTCCTTTGTCTACTTCTTCATGCTTTCTGACCATTTTCAGAAAAGAGTCTCTTCCATTTAAGAATCTATGTGCTGTAATCAGAATAATCCTGTTGTTCATTGTTGATTGTTTATTGTTCATCATTGTTCGCTTTCAAGATTTAATATTTTGACACCACCTTGACGGCGTGAGATGTATACTCGCGGAACAGAAAGCTTAAGATGGCTACTAGTGATTTTCTGCATAATCTTTTGTGTCCCGATATCAATTGATCTGAACTTGTTCTTCGTTTATGGAAACACTTCAAATGAATATAGTACTACCGGGACGGCAAGCATGTTCGTCGCAGATACTTTGTTTCTCGCCGACAGTTTGAAAGGCCAAATTTGCCGTACGGAACGTTTTTATCTGCTTCGGGAGTATCCTTTATGGATTTCACATCCTGAATGCGGGTCTTTGGCAAAATCAGGTATGTATAAGTCTCTCCAGCGCAAAGGTGTCGTATAGTGCTTCAATCGTCGAGTTGAGGGTCTCCAGAGAAGCCGATAAGTTTTTATTTCTTCAAATAACCCTTAGCGCATTTTTCTTAAACAAATTTCATTACTCTTTTTTTAGTATATCGTTCAAACATCCCAAAAGCTAGATACGGTTACTCTTTATTTTCAATACAAATCATAAGATCATGCATGTAACATACATGAGTGACCTTGTGCTTTCGATTTGCAGGTTTGCCGCAAATGTACCCCTGAGAATGGCAAACTGCTAGCGATTGTAGCAATAATGTAAGGCAAAATCGGAGTAGGCCTATGCTGTCGCGCTGAAAGACACCTCTCTACAAGGTGGCCTTGTTAGTTGTCCCACAATTTTTTCCAGATGAGGTAGTAAATCTGGTTTTCCAAAGTGGCATCAATCTCTCTATGTACCTCACAATTTGCAGATGAACCTTTACGCTTTTCAAAAGACAGATGATAAGTCTATGGGAGGTTGAATCAAAAGCTTTTCGATAATCAATCCAGGCCATCGATAGGTCATGCCGGTAGAATACTGCTTTTTTGCAGAGACATCTATCGGTAAGTAGGTTCTCGCTACGTCCTGCTAAGCCTTTCTTTGAGCCGCGTTGTTCATACATTTCTTGCCACACAGGTCTCGTTGATCAAACAATCCTATAACTTAGGATAGTTGTGAATATCTTATACAGTGTGTTTAGACAAGTGATTGGCCTGTAATTCTTTGGGTCAGCTAAGTCGCCCATTTTCGGTAGGAGTTCTGTGTGCCCTTTTACTAACCACTCCGGAATTGGCTCTTTCGACTTCCAATATGCGGTGGAAATACGGGCCAGATGCTGCTGTGTTAAGGAAACTTCTTCCACCAGAAGATCTTGATATTATCTGCTTCCGGAGCGGAAAAGTTCTTCATACCTCCCAATACTTTTTTCAGCCCCTCAGTAGTGTCTTACACCAATGATATTCTTTTGGACATGTATTCTGGGCTGCATAATTTTTCGGAAGCCCCAGAGTGTCTACCCTGTATATAAACTTAAATTCAGTGGTATGCTAAAGATGCATTTTATAGATACTTGTGCGTCCATCTGCAAATTCAACCAAAAGATAAACATTAGATTTACCAGGACTGTCGTCGACTTGTTGAGAAATAAGACTTATTTAATATTTAAATTTCAGAATTCCATTGTCCGCTTTCCTAAATTCAGACTCAATTTACTTGCATTGCCATATAGCTTTTCACCTTATTATTTTTCCCCTCTGTATTGAAATTCCTTCTTAAATTTAAAATGTATCATTTTTATTTTTAATAACATGGAGAATTGTAATGATAAAGGTCTTAAATAATAAAATTCTCTTTATTGAATAAACTTGAATTTAAAGTACTTTTTAAAAATTACCTTAATATTTCTGAAATTTAAGAAGTTTTAATTAGATTGAAACCCAAACTAAAAATCCTTTCTGAAGTCCAATAATTAAATTGATGCGAACTTCTAAAAGAACGAGAATACAAAGACCAAATTTGGACCAGAAGAAAACAAACAAAAAATGCTACTATTTTAATCAAAACAAAGTGGATTTTGTCCCAAACGAATCTAGATCCACCATGGAAAATTAGGTTGGATATGGATGTCAGCTAAATAAGGTGCAAATTGCTCTTTCCGCAAGACTGCGTCGATACAGGAAAAGTAGTATACGAAGGCAATAAAATCGAAACTTTCAAAAAGATGAAAAAAGTTTTTACCGTGTACTGACCGTAAAGCAAAATAACCAGCAAGACACCGAAGTCCCTTATCTGGAATATATGACTAATTACTGGACGGGTGTTTGGTGAAAAATGAGCAGATGCAATTTGGACACTGCGTGGTTCCAACTAGAGACAGAAAGGGCAGATAATATCCCTAAAACCTAGCTGACAAACATCACTGCTTTAGACGTTTCAGCGGTCTTAAGAAGGGCAAGTAACTGGAAAGCTCCATCGCGGACATGGTGCACAACTTCTGGTACAACTACTTAACGAGTGTGCATCATGCGTTAGCAAGGTATTTTCTGAACATGATTGAACACCCCGATCTCATGCCAGGCTTTATTATTTATAAATGTCTTACAGCTACCATTGCAGCAAAGGTATATTCTCATTGCAAAGAGAATGACAGCTATACAGAAGAACAAAAAGGATGTCGTAAAAACTCGCGAGGCTGCAAAGATCTAGTCACTATAGATGCTGTTGCCATGACTCAAGCTCGTGAGCGTCAAAGGAACTTACACATGGCATAAATTGACTACAAACAAGCATTTCCTTTCGTGCTGCATGAATATTTGCTTGTAGTCTTAAAACATTACAAGATCTGCCCATCATCGCAGGCGGTTTCAAGCTTATGTTTCAAGTATTATGATCAGCCGTTGGTTTTACTTTACAGTTGACATGGGACAAAGCTGTCGCTCAATTATGCACACATAAAGCATCGCACGTCCTCTATCGGATGCCTGCCCGCAGTTGGTCTTGTCACCTCTCTTTCTATGCTGCCGGATTGTTTTAGCTCTGGTAGGTCAGGTGCTTCCCTTATATAACCCCTTTTTTTGAAGTCCTTCAGCATGGTTTCGCAGACCTAGACGCAAAAAGTGCGATAGCTCTGGGTGTTTCTCGCACCACATAGCATCCAATCGTGCCATGTAATTATGTCGTTCAGGGGTTACACTCGCATTGTAGCATTCTAGAAAGTCGTGATTTTTGCGCTCCGTTCACCCAAAAAGTCCCAAATTTCCGCCGATCTATCGCATGGAGTCATTGACTCCCCCAGCTCTAGAGTGGTCGGCATTGTTGGATCATCCATTGTCGGGAGCCCTACGCATTCTATTGTTTTGAACCGCACTTACTACCGACAGGTTTCGTGTTATCATTGTTGTTTTCACGAGAAGCTATGGAGAAGTGTTCCCCATCCTTGTAGAGCCCCGCATACAAAGATAAGGCTGCGTACTCTGAGAGGTCGCGCGGTATCTCAGAGTCACCATTCTAGAGACCTCACACAGGTTTCATTTAGCTTTCGGTACGCTTTTCACACCTCCGATTGGGGGTTAATTACTTTGGGACCATACCTGGATAATTGCCCGCGATTGGTAATTAATTTTTTATAACCATATTAAGCGGAAACCCTTGATACATGGACCCTCTATCCACAACCCGAGGACGCGTTTGGCTGCTTTGTGATAGGCCCTTCGGTTTGATTCTAGAGTAATCAAGACGTCTCACGACCGTGAGATAGTTGCTTACAGTCTGTGACGGAATTAAGACGACGATCCGCCAAAAGTCTCATGTACCGTTAGCACACGAAGCGACCCAAGAATGACTGACTTCTAAATTTTCCCCGCAAGTGTTTTAGCATACTATTCACACGCAAGGGATGCTTTTGAGGCTACTAACCAGTGAAAGCTTGGCACCTCCAAAAGCGCCGATGATAGGAATAATTAATTTAACAGAATATTCCCAATACAATCGTCCAAACTCCCTAGCAAGGTCTCTATATCGCTATTTCTTTTTATTCTCCTAGGCAATGTTGCTTTTGTCAGCTGGTGCCGAAAATTCGATAACGAACATGGTTTGCTTTTCGAAGTCAATGAATATACCTTTGGATGTAGGTCGTTCCCGCATGAGCTAAAGAACTAAATAGTATGTTTCCTACATGCTCGGGATGTGCATGGCATGCCCTGTATATTTATATATATATATATCAAATCAAGTAGGCACATTCGCAGTTTTAGACTGATCGGCACTTGATTTTTCCCACATATTCTATGGGTTTTCTGGCAGGTCGTAGGAGTATTAAGGGGAATATGGAGTGAGAGTGAAGCAAAGGTTTTGAATTATATGAAATCAAGTAGCCTAAAAAGTATAATTCTTATGAAAATCAAGTTTTTGATAAGTGGCACTAAATATTGCACGCATATTCTTTGGGCTTCCAGGTAGTTCGTAAGAATATGGGGGGATATAGGAGGTGTGAAGATAGGAGAGGTGAGACACAATCGCAGTATTTGACAAATCGGCAGCAACATTTTGACGCATATTCTTTGGACTCCTGGACAGGTCGTTAGAGTATTGGGGTGGAAGATGGAAGAAAGAGGGCTTTTAAAGACATAGTTCATTCATAAGTTAAGTTAGTCTTAGGTAATAAGAAGTTCAATCAATTGCAGCGGCCGTTCTGCAACAGCAAAGCTGCCGCCACATGCCACAGCTGTAAAATACGAAATCAATATTTATTTTTTTAATATCACCCCCAGTAGTCCGTTTTAGAGGGTCCTAAAGAAATCCATAAGTGAAAAATTATATTTGACATAAAATATTACTTAGTATTGATAATTAGATGATTATAAAAATTTTTAAAATTATTTATTATTATTTTTAGAAATATTATCTTTAAATAGAGTTAGATAGTCATAGTTTTTAATAAAATGTTTCACTTTTTGTCAACTGTAACTAAGTGAGGTAATAATTAATTCAATGTAAAAAAAACATTTGCTTAAACAATTTATTATCATTATGGCTCACCATCCATCCCACAGGTACTCATGACCTGGTACTTCGCTACTAAACACGGTCGCGAACGCGGCACGTGATTAGTAGATTCGTTGGTGTTAGTCGCTGTTTTGGAACTCTCTATCCTGCTTGCGCATTCGTCATAATTCGCGA